>JASANB010000177.1:0-193535 GCA_030248155.1 Sabatieria punctata | reverse complement strand
TAAAGGGTGTCCGCGCAATGTCACTAAAGGAGCGAAAGAGAAAAAATCGGCAAAAGTCGCATCTAATATAATAACACTAGAAATTGACGAACCGGTCGCTGTCGGGGATTGATCGGGTCGTTTTAACTATTTTAACCAGGGATGTGAGGTGTGTTTTTTCCGGTGTTTGTTTTTTGTTTATTTTTTTCAGGAAAGAAACCAGTTTTTTTCCTTATGGTCGGAAAAAACATAAATCGCGGAAAAAAACTCAAGCTAAAATAGCTAATTTATGGAATTTTTCAGTTAAAAAATGGACTTTTGAGATGTATAATAGGCTAGACTGGCTCTAAACTGTTAGAAATACAACAGAAAATGCCAAATTTGGCAATTTAAAACAAAAAGGCAAACTGCAGTAAGAAAATTTGCATATAGCGTTTATTGATGGAGCTTGACTGGTTCTACTGCCATATCGTTCACAATTAAAATGATTCTGATTCTGCTTGTCAGGGACCGCCTCATGCCATTTCGTCATTTATATTCTTGTAAGACGGGTATTTCTGTTCTGAAAAGACTCAGGAAGGTGCTAGAAAGCGTTAGGAATCATAAAACCAGGCTAGGATACTCAGAACTTGGGCTGGAGCTTTTTCCGAGATTTAGGAAAAAACCGGAAAATAACTGAAAAAAACAGGCCGATGTTTTTTCGGAAAAGTATCCATCCCTGAGCTGGGTAGAGTTAGTCTAAGTTGCCTTAGTATGGTGCGCTTACTCACTGGGTAAAGTGAAAACTAAACTAACCAACTGTTAACCATGCAGAACGAACAGTTTATAGGCAAGTTTGTGACGACAGTACCAAGTAAGAGTAACAGTACCACTAGATCAAGTACCAACAAATCGATAACCTGTAAACAAGAATTCGGAGAAAATTTCACACCAAGTCGAATTCAGTCAATTCATTCACAAATAGGGTGGCCCTGAAGAGGGCCGTTGGGTTGGTTTATAGGTGGTCAGGCGACCAATGTCACTTATTTGGAGCTGGTGTATTTGGTGACGGCCTTGGTTCCTTCGCTCACTGCGTGTTTGGCCAACTCGCCCGGCAGCAAGAGACGCACTGCGGTCTGGATCTCCCGACTGGTGATGGTGGACCGTTTGTTGTAGTGGGCCAAACGCGATGACTCGCTAGCGATCCGTTCGAAGATGTCGTTAACGAACGAATTCATGATTGACATGGCTCGCGAGCTGATTCCGGTATCTGGGTGCACCTGCTTCAGCACCTTGTAGACGTACGAAGCAAACGATTCCTTGCGCTTGTGACGGCGCTTCTTCTCGCCCGTTCCGCGTCCCTTCTTCTGCGACTTCGCAGCCTTCTTGGCTCCCTTGGCGCTCGGTTTCGGCGGCATAATCGATTGGTCTTGTAACGACAGCAGAAAGTATTTCAAATAAGATCGATAAACAGCGAAGGATGTGTATGAAGCAAAGCCGCGTCTTTTAAGAGAGAGTTGAGTGTGTTTTAGGTGGCCGTTGAACGTGTCCTATGCAGCCACAGAGTGCTGTCTAATAACACGCAGGCGCGGCCATTCTCAACGGCCTGCCGAAACATACCCAACCGCTGTTTATAAGACGGCCTCTGGCTTTGTTTGTATCTTCTCTGCTTGTGTATCTTTTGCGCTGTTCTTACTCGATTTTTAAACCATGTCTGGTCGTGGGGGTAAAGGAGGGAAGGCGAAAGGAAAGGCCAAGTCTCGCAGCAGCCGAGCAGGTCTGCAGTTCCCAGTGGGCAGAATTCACCGTCTGCTCAGAAAAGGAAACTACTCCGAGCGTGTGGGAGCCGGAGCGCCAGTCTATCTGGCCGCAGTGATGGAGTACTTGGCTGCAGAGGTGCTCGAGTTGGCCGGCAACGCAGCTCGCGACAACAAGAAGACCCGCATCAACCCCAGACATCTTCAGCTGGCCGTGCGCAACGACGAAGAGCTGAACAAACTGCTCCAGGGAGTGACCATCGCGCAGGGCGGCGTTCTGCCCAACATCCAGGCCGTCTTGCTGCCCAAGAAGACCGGAGGAGACAAGAAATAAGACCACTTCAAACAAACTAATAAACCAACCCAACGGCCCTCTTCAGGGCCACCCTATTTGTGAATGAATTGACCACAGTTGAGAATTTATTCGCACTTTTATGTTCGAATTCTGGCTTCTCAAGCAGTGTTGGCAGGTCTGTAGACCAAAAAACCCTAAATCGGGGAAAAAATTCCCCCAGAATTTTCAAAATTCCCCCAAATTTAAAATGTATTTCTAGAGCTGATGGAAGCTGAATTTCAAGTGAATTGTAGCATACGATCGATATAGTGAGAAACAGAAAGAATGAAATTTATTACACCTATACCTAATTGTGAATTGTAATTCTGCAACAAATTACGATCAGATCAGGCAGCAAGAAAACTACAGAATTATGGATGAGATTTTCTAAAACTTTGTTTCTAGTTATGACACGGTTTTAGTTTACTTCACGTTGATTATAATACACATTTTTATAATGCCGCGTATCCACTAAATATTTCTAATTTTCTTCACTGTTGCAAAAGAATTTCTAAAGTTGAGATTTTCAAAGCTCCTCATAAAAGTTCTTCAGAATTTACTCTTTTCAACTATCTGTTCAACTGGCACGGTCTAACACAAGACATTTTTCTTTTGCTTGTCCCGATATGGAACAGTTTACCTGATAATGTGGTGCATTCCCGATCCGTTAAAATCTTTAAAGAGGCAGTCAGTCGCATAGATCTTTCGTGTTATAGGTACTAATAGATAGGCTTAGGTTATAAAACAGCTATTATATGGCTAACTCAATGCCTTTTCCTTGACTCATATCGCACTTATCGTTACTTTGTACTTTCATTATGCTACATGTGTATGTCTGGGAATAAACTTTACTTACTTACTTACTTAGAATAAAGCACGTCAAACCGCGATTTTTTGGTGGACAGATGGATGGCATTACATTTTTTTCAGACAAATGCGTTGAACATTGATTCATCACTGGTAAAAAATAACATTCCATATTAGTCTGAAGAAGAATAATTCTCAAAAATCCCCAAACCCCCAAAAAATCCCCTAAATTTTAGCAAATACCCCCAACCCCCAAAAAATTTCCAAATCCCCGCAGATTTGCACCCCCAACCCCCAGATGAAATTTTCACCCCCAAATGGTGACAAAATACCCCCAGATTTGGGGGTAAAACCCCCAACCTGGCAACCCTGTTCTCAAGCAAGGTTCGTTCGTACAGATAATTTAGTGCTGTATAGTGTTTGCGAGACTGTTTTAACTTTGTTTTAACTTTTGTGCTCAGAAGACCTTTTGAATTGCATGAATTTTGAGGCTAAATATTCCGTTTTCATTTTATGTTCAGACCACAGCTCGACCAGCCCACTGAAATATTTCTGAGCTTGGTTTCGAAATTCGTGGGTGTGCCACTAAGTCTTCGTTTGTATCTACTTCGATTAGGATTCGTACGACATCTGGAAAGTCGGCGAGTCAGAGAATTTGGTGTCTGGTCAGGGAAAAAATTGATAGCAGTACAGTCATCTCGCCACCAAAATGTTCTGTTAGAACTTTACACGCCACCCTTTTTTGATATCGGACTTTTCACTTTCTACTACTACTTGAACTGAACATTCACTCATTCATTCGTTTTTCAAAGCCAAGTTTTCAAAATTTTCTCACGTTGGTTGGAGTTTCCTCACTCTGGTTGCTCAGGGAATATTGCCTTTGGTCAGGGAAAGGTCAGGAAATTTTGCCATGCAAAAGCCGCACGAACCAATACTTGGATCCACTAAAACTAAATGAAAAGCTGTTTTCTTGGGTTTTACAGTCATGTCTCATTATTTTGGTAGGGGAACTTTCAACTTTCGGATGTACGTATATACGGACCCTGCCGCGACAGGTGGACAACTGACCAATTGTCGACTGCTGTACTTATAAACAGACAAAAAGAAAAGGCTAGCAAACAGAAATGCGGCTTACGCAAGTTACACAGATTAGGGGTCCATGTCGGCGCTTGCGCTTTCTGAATGTGATAGAAATAGATCGTAGTCCTGACTAGGGCATTCTTAGCTAATCGCTTGCGCGTCTTCGAGGTCGTCGCACTCGCAACAGCCAATCGGAGTTGCTAGGTAGATAAATAGAGCCAAGCCTGATGCAATTTTGTAGTCATTTAGGACACTCCCCGATAACCCCAATTCTCTTCAATACTTAGAAGAGCTTGAAGAATTTTTCAGGATATTTGTGATCAGAAAGGGAACGATTTATTGATAACTAGAACCCTTTCATGTTACAATAGAGAAACCACATTGTACCTATTATCAGAAATAGCAACCCTTTCACAAAACTGGTGGCCCTGAAGAGGGCCGTTGGGTTGGTTTATTAAGTTGTAGAGCTGTTTATCCTCCAAAACCGTAGAGCGTGCGTCCCTGGCGTTTCAACGCATACACCACGTCCATGGCAGTGACGGTCTTCCTCTTGGCGTGTTCGCAGTAGGTGACAGCATCTCGGATGACGTTCTCCAGAAACACCTTCAGAACTCCGCGGGTTTCCTCGTAGATCAGACCGGAGATTCGCTTGACTCCGCCTCGACGGGCCAATCTTCGGATGGCAGGTTTCGTGATGCCCTGGATGTTGTCGCGCAGCACCTTCCGGTGACGCTTTGCACCTCCTTTCCCCAATCCTTTACCTCCCTTTCCACGGCCAGACATATTCGTTGAAGAGCTGAGTAGAAGATACACACAACAAATCGATCGAAAAGAAGCCAGAGATGTTTCTTTCAGTAGACGGCTCTTTTTATGCTCGCTATGGAGCCGACCACGAAGAGATTCACGCACTAATGCACGATTGTTATTGGCCACGCACGCCCATAATCAATACAACTATGCCAACCACTATAAAGAACGTCAGCGGCCGTCCGAATAACCAGTGCGCGCCTCCACAATTTGTGTAAGTTGTGTAAGTTTCTTTTAGACACAACCTTACAGTAAGTTACAAAGATGCTATTCCGTCTTGATGTCGTGTCAAACTACCAGAAGCTGTCGCATGGTGGCTGATTCAGCTCTGGTTTCTTTTCAAGATCTGACCTAACGAACGAATCGGTGTTTTTTGTGTAAAATCGACTTCCAGGGATATTGTAATATTCATGCTTTTTTTTAATTTCTTTCATAATATTTTAAAACACTCTTTGAAAATCGTTACCGCACTTCCCTAGCATAGAGAAATTTGAGCGAAATGAACGGTATCGCTCACCATTCGTTACTGTTTCTTTAATCCTAATAATGTCTTCTGCTTACACTGTCTTATACAGCCAAAAAAATCTCGTCACACTTACCAGTTGCTACGGTAGCAGGTTCAGAGGGTCCCAAAGTGATTGTGTGCGGATCGCAAGGAGCGAGGTTCTGAACGTATTTGGCCAACTCATACCGATCAGCCAAAATGTAGTGCTCTGTTAAGTTCAAGTAGGCGGGCGATGGTTCTCTTGGTCTGCTGTAGTTGTATGGGTCAAGTGGCAGATCCACGATTCTCAGATGAATGGCCTTCTTTTCCAGTTCGGACTTTAGGTACCAGGGGTCGGCGGCTAGGGCGCCGATTTCTTCCTCGATTTCAAACAGATTAGAAATCACCACGATCGCCCTACCGCGGCCAGTCGAGCCGCTCACTTGAAGATCTTCTAGTGCCTCCCACAAATCATGCGACAGAAAACTGCGATTCTTGCCCTTTTCTGGTAGTCTCACTGTGGAAGTGTTGTACAGAACCGATTGATTGAGTGTTTTCTTGAAGATCGACTCAGATACAATCCAGGGTTTGTCTTTGGCGGCCATGCGAAAGATTTTGACGCGGTCAAGCTGAGGTGCCAAGTGGCAAAACAGAGTCGATTCGGCCATTGCCGATCGAGTTTCGTTGAACAAACGTTCGCCAATTGTTCTTGAGAGTAGAAAGATGAATATGATGTCCCAGCTTTGGCACACTGTGCCTTGCCCTGAAAGTATGAATTACAAGACTACTTAGTTTTTCAGATGAAAGTATAATTGCCGTACAGGGACAGTAGAGAGGAGTGGGACCAGAAGTCAAAGCCATTCAGGGAACGCTTGCATTGGCAGGAATGCTTGTGGTGGACATGACTAGGTTTTACGACAGAGAAACAATGGAACTCCTTGCTCGTCAAATCAGATACAATGCTTGATAAAAAATTTATCGACCACCTTCTCATTGTTTGCACAATGATAATCCGCAAATTCACTAAATCGCAGTTTGGTTGGCTAGAACATCTGTCAGATTTTGCCAATACATAAAGAACAAAATATGGAGCACGAACAAAATCAGTGATTGACAAACTATTTAGTTGTAACTCCCAATTCAGAGAAATTGCTGCAAAATACGTAGCAGTCGCTTGCATCAAGGTCAATGGTCAACAGTTAATGACTCCATAAATTGATGAAAAAATAAGATTAAATAGAAAATACGGTAAAGTACAGTGTTTTAGACAATCGTAACAGCAACGGCACGCGGTCTAGATTTATGGAGAGGTCTGACAAAGCTCCACAAGTCCGAATCGGGGTCGTATTCCTCTACATCATCTACATTTTCCACAAACGATTGCGTCCCCTTGAACACATACTGGGCTTCTCTTGTCAAAGCATACAGCTTGCCGTTAAAAGTAACCATAGCAAAATTGGTACGGTTGCGATTCATCGTTCCAATCTCCTTCCACTTCTCAGTTTCGAATTCGTACATTTCGCAACTGTTGGTAGAACACCTAACAAGTTCTTTGTACTTTGTTATTCTTACATAGCATGGTCGGTTTACTTTGTGTCCTGTTGTTCCTTGTAAGAGCAGGTGTAACCTCCACAGACCACCAAATTATCTCGTAGAACAGCGGCAGCAGCGTGTCTGCGAGGCCTGCCCATCGGCGCCAAGTAGGACCACGAGTCATCTTCCGGGTCGTAGACATGAACTTTATTGTCGGGTGGTGTAGTTTGAATTTTCTCCCTGGTCGGGTTCATTTCTGTCACTGCAATACGCAATTAAACAGTCAGGGAAATAACAACATATATGGTACCGGTACACCTTCAAGTGGTACCATATATGATACCAGTACAAGTACCATATACTGTATGTTGTTACTTCTGTGACTGCTAAACTACTACTGGCGTACAAGCTACACAGCTAAAAACTTGCATGGCATTCCGCCGAAGACAAAAAATTGGTTAGAAGCTCTGCGGTAGATAGCAGTTGCTCTGTGCTTCGATTCCTGCATAGAAGAGATCTCTTGGAACTGCCATTTGTCGTTTTGGTTCGAAAGCCGCATACACATGTTACCGGGGGCTACGCACAGTACGAGTGTGGCCAGTCGGTCTTCTGTGCCATTGACCAGACCTGCCACCACCGAGTAACCGCCGCTGGTCGGCGAGTCTCTGGGCATCAGTGTCTGCCACTGGTTCTTGCGCCAGTTGTACAACCAGACTGCGTAAGGAGCCTGCACCACCATCACCCTGTCCGAGTCGTAGAGCAGAGCCACTGACGGAACTGGCGAAAAGCGCTTGGGCACTGATTGCAGCACCGGCAGACTAACTATTTTCTTGCTCTTCGCAGGATGCTTCCTCTCTCCCAGTGTCACGTCCGGTGCGTACAACTCGATTTTTGCTGGGTCGGTGCCGTGCTCTCCTGGCTCGAGCACCAAAATTGCCGCATCTTTGGTTTCATCTGCAAGTAAAACTCATATTACCATTCTTTTCGTCAGCCAGGTTGCGCTGAGTGTCTTTGCTAACAAGTCATTTCAAACATGAGCAGATCCATGCGCTATCGGACAAGAGACGAGCTGACAGGTTGTAAGAATACCTGCTATTACACTGTCATGCATGGGTACCATTATACAGTACCTTCTTTGGTGTCGCACGTATCTCCGGAGAAGTAAGGGAAACACTTGCACTGGGCGCCGTATTCGTTACTAAAACACGCACCGTACGGCCAGCACACCTCGTTGGCAATCAATCCAGCGAATTCCATGGCGCAGTAATCGACCGTGGCTGAAAAAAGATCTCAGTTGCTGGTTTTGTATTCAAGCGACTGCACAGCAACTTGTCTGTGTCTCGCACTTGACGCCTTTGTAGTTGGGGAAACAATTGCATTTTATGCCGGTGGCCGTATCAGCACAAACTCCGTGAACGCAGGCATCAGAGACTTTGCCACCAGGAAAGTTTAACGAGCAGTGGTAGCTTTCTAAACCAACCCTTTCTTTACTCGCAGTAAGCTGTAATAGGTACACGTGCATACCGAGTTTTTCTTTGCAGGTCACACCTCTGTATCCGGGGTTGCAGAAGCATTTGGCTTGGGCGCCCTGGGACACGCAGTATCCGTGTGGTTCGCACAGTTCTGCTGCTGACACTCCAAACACTCTCTGTGCACAGAAATAGGCAGTTCCTAAAGACAGTTTAGTAGTACTGCCAATCGAGTATATATTCGATATTTCCAAGTGAATAGTACTAAACATAGACAGGGTGTTCCAGAATTAACTAGCCCAAAAGAAATCTCAATATCTCGATAATGGATAGGCAAACATTTTAAATTTTTAATATGTTTTAGGTAATACCTGAAATTTATTCAAAAAAATTTGTTGGAGTTCATCACAAATGGAGTGAAAATTCGCTCGGTAAACATCCTCGACCTGACGCAATGTGACTTTTTCCTTTGGGGACTTTTGAAGGTGCAAGTCTACGGAAGTCACACAAGGATGCGAATGAGCTAAAGAATGGAATCAGAGAAACCTGTGCATCTGTGTCCCAGTTGCACACCGAGAGAACACTGTTGAATTTCAAAGACTGCACACAGTGATTGATGATAATGGAGAACACGTTAAATGATTGTAGAAAATCACTTTCCGATAAACAGTTCATTTTTATGGTTATTCCAGTAATATGGTAAAAACAGATTTTCATGAAAACTTTCAGATATCATATTTTCTATGTCGGTCACTTTACCCCTACCGGGTGAGATTGAAAAGTTTTTTAGACTTGGTTACCTTGTTGAAGATGAAGAAGAAGCAAGATAAAGCGTAGAACGAGTCCTAATTTGTCCTCCATCGCGGAGTAAGCCGCCAGCTGCCGAGCTGTCTGGACTGACTTGTTCAACTCCGGGCTAACATTAACGCAAATTTATGACCGCATAAGCTACACATTTGTTCTGAACCGAAACCTTACCGACGATGCAAACACACAGAGAAAAAGGTTCATATGACTTCGAAACAGCCGCGCTGCTTTTGCAAAACCTGGGCACTTCTACGTTTTTAGCGTTTGAAACTTACTAAATCGGATAACAATCATGTACTGCAGCTGTCGTTGTAAATTCTTATTGAAGCTGCAAGACCTTTGGCGTTTACTTAAACTGAACAAATTGCTAGAAAGTCAGATAACTTTGAAAAAGTACGTTCAGTTGGCTTGAATGTAACCGTATCTTTCACTTTCCAACTCCAATTGAGCTGTTAGCTGCACTCTAATTTCTTCGAATGTCGGTCTGGCGTTTGGGGACCATCGCCAGCACTCTTCCATCACGTGGTTGCTAAAGGAAAAGAAAATGGGTAGCACTGTACTTTTTTAAAGGTCAAGAACACCGTACATTTCAGAAGGAGAGTACTCAGGATTAGCAAGTCTTTTGCCAGATCTCAAGTGAATGACCACATCAGCCGGTTCAATGCTTCCATAAGGGACTTCTCCGAAACTGTACACTTCATACAACAGAACTCCATATGACCACCTAAGTCATTCACACAGGTTATGCAGTTATTCTAGCCAAAACAAACCCCCACCACTCCCCCAAAAAAAAAAAAAAAAAAAAACCCAAAAACAAAATATCACCAAACTTTTTTCTAACAGTTTTGAGTCAGTATGGCCTATTATACGTACAGTACGTGTTTTTTTCCGCGATTTATGTTTTTTCCCCTTATTTTCAGTTTTTTTCCGGTGTTTTTTTCCCACCTCACATCCCTGGTACAGTACGTGTACTTAAGGCTACGAACATGCGGGTCGGTCTAGTCTGATGTGGCTACATTTCCTCTGACTGAATGCAACACTTACACGTCTGATTTGGAACTAAATTCAGCTGCACTCAGTGATTCCGGAGCCATCCACTTGATAGGCAGTCTGCCACCTGAACTTGAATAGATTCCTGTGTTCCTCAGTCTGCACAGTCCGTAATCCCCGATCTACAACAGCACCAACCAACAACCAACAAACGAATTCAAAGTTGGCGCGCTTGCGTCAGTATCGTTTGTTCCGTTTCAGGGTAACTCAAGTACTGTATGTAATTTTTGACAGACAATCTTGCCATTCGAGATTTTGCTTCTGCAGTGTACAATGTAATGTTAAGAATTTTGTCTCCTTACCTTGGCAGTAAGATTGGCATCTACGAGGACATTTCTGGCAGCCAGATCTCTATGAATGTATCCTTTAGCGCTCAGATAAACCATTGCGTCGCTAATCTGCCAGGCAAAGGAGAGCAAACTTTTCAAGCTGAATCCTTCTTGATGTTCCAAAATTGCAAGTTTCTTCTTTCTAACCAAACTGAGCAGATCGCCGAGAGCACAGAGTTCAGTAATCAAGCAGACAGGTCTGGCAACAGTTACACAGCCAAGCATGTTAAGTACGTGAGGGTGAAATCCGAGGCCTTTCATAAACCTGATTTCTTGTTTGAATTCTTCAGTCAGGTGGTCTTTGTACTCGTGCAACATTTTCACAGCCACTTCGCAATTTTCGTAGCGGTACGTGACAGAGTGCATCATCTCTGTTAGAGGTGCCTTACCGTCGATATACCCTGAACAGAGTGCGAAAGTTAATTGGTTCCAAATAGTAGAAAACTACACAGTACAACCTATAGCTTCTAGGAACGGACGCGTTTTATTCAGGCGTTATTTTATCAAAAGAAACGTTAAGCTTATCTCTATTTCAACACGGAAGGCCCCGGCGAAGTTTGATGAAAAACTTGACAAATTGGTAGGTATGGGCAACCATTTTTAATAATTCGTGCTACGACTAGTAAAATACGCTAATGCTGCCGATAGCATGATCGGATATGACAGTTTACGCAAAAAACCGTATTTGATTTCATGAGAAATTAGAAAAACGCGATTTTGAAACACCCGAAGCGAATTTGCGAAGAACTTTTCTATAGCGCATTTGCTACCATTTTAGTTGTGAACAAGAGATTTGAATAACTCGCGCTACCAGCAAAATCTATGCTAAACGGCAGTAGCCGATCCGATCCGATGTGCGGGGCCTTATGGCCTACGATCAGACTCATTGGCCATTTTGCGACCCCCGTGATTCGTCATCTCGGACGTTGCCTTCTTTCACTGCCAGCCACTCTAACCATGCTGTTGCTGTTGGGTGCCAGGTACGAAGAGAGTGTCTGGCGTGTTGATGATGCCATGATGCTGACAGCTCCCGACGGCCGCCGGTGCCCCATATGCCAGAGGGGTCCCAGCATAGTTGGTTTCTCAGACAGCTTCTGACACCGTAGATCTTCCTCTCCAACGCGGCATGCTTTCTGGAGTGGCTTCGGTGCAACGGCAGATCCAGTCGGTTCCCGTTTTACCTACTCGCTGTCACCAGCTTTCGGTGGCCTGGGTGGAGCTTTGCGCCGAGCCGACGACCAACTCATTGCCGCGCCGAGAGGATGAGGCACGACGTCGCGCTTAGTGGCCTTGCGGCCTAAACCACTGCACCAATTGTGCCATTAGCACCAGGCAGTAGCATGAACGGATATGATAATTTACGCAAAACACAGCACTTATTTTCATGAAGAATTAGAGAAGTGCGGTACAAACAGCCGCCTGGGTGAGCCGCGCAATTTAGTGTTCAGAATTTGGTTCCATGTTCGAACGGGGCTGATATTCTACAGTATGGCGCGAGTTACAAAGACGCAACCCACTTGATTGTGTAAAATCTACTAAAAGGATTTGAATATCCGCAGCACAGCTAAATAATGCGAAAAAGTATGATCGCAAACTTATAAAAACAAACAATACAATAAAACGCAAAGATACAATAAAAGCCTAAAATGGCAAAAATTAAGGGTATACACAAACTTCAAAACCGTTTATGGGGTTAACGGCAAACAGAACAGAGCTAAAATTCTTGTATCTTTCGAAAAGCAGAAGCTTAGAGTACCCGGAACCACGGAACGGTTTGAAGAAACACTTTCGCCGAATTCGTCGTTTTTTCACAACAATCAGGAACATGAAAAAAATCCACGAAAAAGCCGATTTTCAGAAGCTAACAAAGAATCAAAATTGTGGGGATTCCGCCAGATTGCGGCAAGAAAAAAGCGGTGCTATATTGAAAGAACTATGATTGCTTTGTGTGTTTTGTGTGTGTTGTTCATTAGTTGATAAATAAACCCTCTTTCGCTTCAATAGGTAACAAGTTACACTGATTTCATTGAAACAAATTTTAATTCAACTCTCCTTAAACAGAAAATGGACGTTGAAAAACGACGAATTCAGTTTTCGAGAGTAAAATGCCCTTCAACGGGTGATTAATGATTCAAAATGCATCGTATTCGATAGCTCATACACTGTTTCATAGAAATACATCACTTCCTACATACTATCAGTATACCGAACTGAAAAAAGATTGCGCTTGAAGTTGCGATTTCGGACCATTTTGGCGGTTTTGTATATTTTCTAATCCGCGCAGCACGGACGTGCATTGCTCATCCCGACAATTGGCACATACGAAATTTGCAAATGGCGATGGCACGGTTATAGCACAGAACAAACTTTTAAGAAGATGTTTGAAAATTGCGAAACTCTATTTTTGTAGTCTATTGGTAGAGTACTGTGCGTACCTCTGAAAACGTTGCAAAATGCTCCTAAGCCAAGCTTCTGCTTGAGATTGATGTAAAGTCGATCTCTAGATAGCTCCCATTCATCTCTAGAACACAGTTCATGCTGCAATTTCATTTTGAAGTCGATTACGTTATAATGGGCGTGCCGCGCGGCGCTGAGATGTACCGTATGAGGTACTGTAGATAAGGATCATCCGTATCAGTTAGCTCAAGAGGGGCCGACGAGCCACTGAGCGTGTGCTGTCGTTGCAACTGATCCAGCATTCTAGCCCGCTGTCTCTTCTTATAAATCAGCCACACTACCACGCTACTGACAACCAGTATGAGCAGGAAGAGAACCACGGAAAATGCGACAATAAGTACTAAATTTTCTGTCTTCAAAGTTAGAATGCAATAAAGTTCAGTTCATACCTTTTTCAGAGAGACTCAGCGATCTGCCGGAATCTGAAGTGACTTTGGCGCACGGGAATACAATATCCAAGAATTCATTCAGACTTTCCAATTGGTGATAGCTAGTAAGTACGTATGAATTATTGGAAACTTTGGTATAGGCCGGAGAGAGATGCTTAGAGACATTTTTACTCGGCAGATCTAGGATTCCAACTGGACTAATCCGACTTTCACGCGATTCACTTAGAATGGAGGCCGACTTCTTTCTAAACTCCTCGTCTTCTTCGGGTAAATCGAATTTGTCAGAAATTATCACCACAGCGTTTCCTCTACTTCTGTCATTCGAAATCAAAGCTTTCAAGCTCGGAATGGCTCTATAGAGTAAAAGGTCGCCCAGTAAACTGTCGGATGTGTGATTGTAGTTGCTGTCATAGGTTACAGTGTTTTCAATAGCTTTCTGAAAGCTTGGCCGACTTGTGCTCCACGTAGCGTCTTGTTGAGCAGCTCCGAAAATTTTGGTTTGACTTGAATAAGGGTGCTGAAAACAAGGCCCGACCGCTTTTGCAATTATGTCGCGACTGCTGTTGAACGTTGACTGGTTGACTGCTTTGGACAGCACAAAAATAATGATCATATTCCAGCCTGAACAGGAAGTAGACTGCCCTGAAATTTAGAAAATTTAGAAATTTTAATTTTTCATTCCACTCCGTCCAATTTGGCTAGGCGGTCTTTTTTGGACAACCTATGCACACTTTTAGGCAGTACCATATTTAAACAGATAATCTTTGACCGTATTTTAACGTTCGTCGCGAGTAACTTACAATGGCACGGTTCTGAATTTAGCAGAAAAACCGGAGAATACATGCTTTATCGTTGAAACAAGACGAAGCCATCCGTCAGCGATACACTGCAAGCAAGTTGGTGCAGTGTGTTTGCTTAAAGTAGGTTTGTACAC
Organism: Sabatieria punctata; assembly: GCA_030248155.1. Taxonomy (NCBI): domain Eukaryota; kingdom Metazoa; phylum Nematoda; class Chromadorea; order Araeolaimida; family Comesomatidae; genus Sabatieria; species Sabatieria punctata. The sequence goes on along the minus strand of JASANB010000177.1, from coordinate 179,340 downwards.
GCTTTGATAAGGCTAGGGTTTCTGGCAAAACAGTGTTAATAAATAAATACGTACTTCACACTTTTTAGGTTCGTAACAGTTTTGAAATGTTCTGCAGAACCAAGAGACTAAGCATGCAAATACGTTCTTATTTGTGTGGTCAAACATAATAGATCACACTAGTGATATAGTTAGAGTGAGAGAAAATCTGTTCAGCAGGTAGCGGCAGTTTGCTCCTAAATGATGACGTATCTTTGCTTGGCTTCGTTTCCCTACTGCAACTCGGCTCCCTTCTCTCGTAAGCGTTCGCAGATCGGCTTCTGGTCAATTGAACAGACGGAGCTGACAAAAGTGAACAACCGTTTTCCAGGCCCATCTCGCTACGACCAGAGGGCACCCGCGGTCTTTCCAGAAAAGTAGAGCGTTCACAGAAGTTAGCAGCAGAGACAGGGTGCAAGTGTCGCGTGGTAGAGATCGATTGTTCTGTAATGTCTGCGGCCGAGCTCTGGGTCCCAGGAACCGGCGGAAGTCGAAGCAGGTGTCGCAACCCAGCTCGATAGCGAGAGGAGAAGTTGTAGTAAAGAGCTAAATTGACGGAGGCGTTCAGAGTTGTGAGCGTGTTGTTGAAGTCGCTCAGTACAAATCCGACTGGGGACAGAAACAGGTCAGCATTGACGATTTCGACCACGTTGAGAATAAGAGACAACGTTGAACAGCCGACGAAGACTAAATTATTTTTGAATTTATGCTTCCGTAGAGTGTAAACTGCATAGAACTCACTGAAAACCACGGCAAACAGCATGGTGGCCGTTCTTCTGTGATCTCGTTGTCTGCGACTGAGTTTTTGATGTTCAGACGTGGCCTTGCGCATTAGTCTGGCGGTGCAGGCGGTGAAGCCAGTGAGCAAGAACAGTGGAACTATGTAGAAAACCACAAACCTGCTCACTGTCAAGTACCACACCTGATAGAGGTGAGACTTGCGAAGATTGAAGATCACGTCAGAAGTGTGGGGCGCTATCTCGAATTCCCAAAACCGACATAGGTTGTACAGCACCATCAGCACAAATACAAACATCACAAGCATCATTGATCTGTGTCTGAAATGTTATCTTAAAAGAACTGGCACTATAGAAAAATGCGTGCGTAAAAACTTTGTTCGTCAGTCTATATCATGACAAAAACTGCTTTCCAGTGCTTCGTTGGCCACTTTGGTAAAATCTGCAGGTTGCCAAATTTCGCGCTTTGCCTTTTCGTGTCGCAGTTAACCTACTAATTTCAGTTTTTGCCTTACCGTGTGCATAATCTGGCAACCCGAAATGGCTGAGAAACAGCTAGCCATCTTTCGAAAGTAATTAGTATGAGAAGCCAAGTAGAGCTGCTCTGGAACGTCATAGTGAGCGGGTAGAAATAGACCACCGAGATTGCATGAAGGTGCTTGAGACGAAGAGAGTGAGGCCAAAACGCCACCAACGGTCCGGACACGTAAACCAAACAGGCAGTCAGCAGAAGAAACAGATCGAAGCAACTGAGAGCCGCAAGCAGAATGTTGATGGACAGACGACGCAGTTTTCGCTCTCCAAACACCAACACCGACGCCCCGTTGCACACAACCCCGACGAGACTGAAGAGCACCAGAAAGCTGGAGTAAATTAGAGAATAGTAGGCTATCCACGGTCTCCAATGCGCGGTCGAGTTGCCGTTGGTTGTCGAACAGTTGTTTCGTTCCATTTTCTCAATCCACCCAACCAGCGTATGCGTTGACTTCAGTCTCTAACGTGCAAATTGATGTCTCTTCACGAGCAACGAACGGAAATCGGCCAATAGACTGAGCAAATTGCCCAATCACTTGCGCGGTACCTTCTTTTAGATGCTTTTGCATGTGTCTGTGATGATCAAGTGAAATTCTTCTGATTGTTGGTTCGTTACTTTTCTTTTCTTCTTATATAATTGCACCTGAGATTAAACTAGAAGTACCGCTGTACGTACGTCTGAGCTGAACTCGATAAACAGAATTAAAATGAAGATGAAAATAGATTAAAAGTGTTTTTACTTGGCTCGGCAAAAATCGCCGTTCAAAGCGGCGTAGCCAGCCCTTAGGCTCCACTTTGCTTTAGTACTAATCTATTTGTGTTCTCGGGGCATTATGTAAATAAATAAATAAATAAATAAATAAATAAATAAATAAATAAATAAATAAATAAATAAATAAATAAATAAATAAATAAATGAAGCGCCCAAAAAACGTCACGTACTACAGTGCGTCTGGAAAGTGCTTAACTTGTGTGATTGAAATCGGGTCAACTGTATTTAGTTTATTTTGCTGTAGGTATGCCGTCGTTCGCTGAAGTGAAGTTGGCTGTAGATTTGAATTGAAGCCAGTAAAAATACTTGAACTTGAACACGGGTTCAAAGGATTTATAGTTCTGCCAGTCCGACGCCGCTCTATCTCGCCATTCAGATTTTTGCGAATGGATTGTGAGTCCGCAAAAATCTAAAGCGACGTGCTTTAGTGTCAGTGTCATCTGACTGGCACAGACAGAGGTATAAATCAGCCTTAACGGAATGTAAGTGTATGTAGGAATTGGAATGCAAAAGCCTGGACCAGTGTGCATCGATCGGTTAGGCAGGAGGCAGTTTTATAGACCTTGTCGGGTGTATTTGTGCTTATTGGTAGCGGAAAAAGCTCATTAAATCAGCACGCCATAGGTGCCATAAAGTGTTTCTAGGGGAGCTCCTGACTGATGGCTAAGGTAGAGTGTATCGATCGACACGGCATGCAGTTAGTTTTTAATGCCTCTTTTTTCCATTTCCACGAACTGCGGCCGGTCGGTCGACAATCGATCGTGGCAGTATTACTTGGCGCACATGGATGAGCGGCATTGTTCGAGGGTGGCTTTTTGAGCAATGAAAAAGGCCCAAATTGGCCTGTGCTGCTATCCTCTACACTCAAGGGGCATTGTTTGCGTGCCAATCCGTCAAGTGACCGTAATGTCAGTCCACTACTGCGCTCTCGCCTAGCCGGCCACATGTCTACATTGCCACAATTAGTTGCCGTGATCTTTCTGCTACCCCTGCCATCCGTAGACTGTCTGCAGTGCCTGGAAAGTCGACCCGACGGCACTCCGGCCGTGCGTCCGTGCCCCAGCAAATGCAAGATTACCAGCTTCAGAGACACCGTTAAGCAGTCGTGCGACGTGCACGACATGTGCGGACGATTCGGCATGGGCGGAGCGATCGAGGAGTGTCGCGTCACCAACTACGTGCAGAAGGGCACCATGGAAATCTGCTGCTGCGCCTCCGACCAATGCAACACCAAGAAACGGCTGATTTGTAATATAAATGACGCTTCAGGAAATCACTACAACGCAGGTTTTTTGGTTCTACTCTTGGTTCTGTTTTACTGAAACTCTCTACTGTCTTTTTCTTATCAGTGTCTCGTCCTGTAGCAGTTGCCATGTGTTGTACGTGCATTTCTGCACAGTGTAGAGGTGGCTCTAACTTCGTTTACTTGACGGGAAGAGAAGCTATTGATTTTGGTTTTTTGAAGGCGCGCCAAGTCTGCATTGCGACGCTCCAGGGACTGGCTAGACAGACTCATTCTAATGCACCACGACAAAAAAAGGCTGCTAGCCTCAGGGTCCGTCGGGCCCCTAAGCGATTCGAACATTATCAATCGATTGTTTGAGTGTTTCTCTGACTGCTTTCTGTCTGATAGTTTGCTCTGAGCAAAGTAGTGAACTTTGATCTGTTTTTGTTATTTTCAAAATATTACTCTGTTTCACCTGTTTGAACTTTTGACATACCTGCAGTATAAATACTATGGGTAGAAAGTATAACTGCTGAAAGACTCGCACTGTACCTTCTAATTCCGGTACTTTTCAAAGCCGGTTTAGTTAAGCGCCGATGTATTTGTCCCCATTCAAAATACAGTAGCTAGAACTAAAAGAACTTGATGTGCGTAGGGCGTTGGTGGTGTCCTTGGCACAGCCCTGGTCGTTTTTGCGAAAGGAGTACCGAAGGATTATGTGGCCCGAGGGCCCGCCTTGTGCACAGACAGACTCCCTTTAACTTCCCGCCGACTAAGGCATGGTACCCATTATGTACGTACGTATTGTCCGTAAACCTAACCCTACTAAACTACTACGTACTACCTAATCTAACCGTAAACCGACGCTGTCTTGCGCACACCGACAGCAAAAGTGGGGGAGGGGTTGTTGTTAAGGAGGCTGCCGGACCTTGTGTCTCTTTCTGCTCTAGAGCAGTTGGCTACTGCTAGTCCGAAAGGAAAAAGTTACAACAAGAATACTGTACTTGTCATCACTGGCTGGCTGTCGGTGGCCTTGGTGGGGGCTTTGCGCCGACTACTGAGCTCCGCCAAACTGGTCTTAATAGATCCACAAATAACCACCGCTCACTGAGCCCGACAAAATAGTGCAGAACCTCCATAGATACATGGGATGGGACGATTTTTGCGACACAAAATTCCTATCCTTTTAAAACTATTCGTTATACCTACACAACCTCCAACCAAGGGTGATTTCACTTACTGTACGTACTGTACTCTTACCTATTCTGACCGCCAGGGTTGCGACGTAGGGGTTTTACCCCAAATCTGGGGATTTTGTCACCATTGGGGGTGAAAATTTCATCTGGGGTTGGGGGGACAAATCTGGGGAATTTGGAAATTTTTTGGGGGTTGGGGGTATTTTTGGTGAATTTGCGAAAATTTAGAGTAATATTAGAATTTTCCTCTTCAGACTAATGATGGATTATTTTTTAACAGAGATGAATCAATGTTCAACGTAATTGTCTGAAAAAATGTAATTCCATCCATCTGTCGACAAAAAATCGGGGATTTTATATGCTTTATTCTGAAGAGCTTTTATGAGGAGCTTTCAAAACCTCAACTTTGGAGATTATTTTGCAAGAGTATAAAAAATTAGAACTATTGATGGATACGCTACGTTTCATTATATCAAAATGTATATGTTGTTCAGAATCAATGTAAAGTAAATTCAAACCATGTGAAAACAAGAAGTAAAATTTTAGAAAATTCGTACGTAACGTAATTCTGTAGTTTTCTCGGTTTACTGATCGTAAATGAGTGATTTGTCGTAAAATTACGATTTAGTTATGCGTGTAGTAAATTTCATTCGTTCGGTTTCTCACTATATCTAATGCTGCAATGTGAAATTCAGCTTCTCGCAGCTCGAATGTACATTTTAAACTGGGGGGAATTCTTAGAGGGATTTTGCAAACTCTGGGGTTTTTTGGGGAAATTTTTTCTCTGATTTAGGGGGTTTTGGTCTGCAGACTTAGCAACACTGCTGACCGCAAAAGCGATTTTTTGGATGAAACTTATTTGCATGGAACGTAATTTTTTAAAAGTTTAATATTGATAGTGATTTTTGTGTGGCGATTTTTATTATGCTAAACGTAAGTTCGACTTAGAGCGATACATGCAAAATGACATCGATCAGTTGGTGTGTTTGTGTGTTGGCGCCTTGCGGCGTATTGAACTGCAGGCGCACTAACTTACGCAGCGTAGATACCGACTGACTCAGACGACAAAAAATTTTGTTTAAGCAGCAGCAGGACGATAAAATAAGGAAAAGAGTAGGCGATAACGGCTTGGCTGTTTTGATTTCCGACCGAGATATGACGTGGTGTCTTAGCTGTGTTTAATCAGCCTTGAAGCGCCTACTTTTTGTTCTCTTCGCACTGCTAGAACAGAAGAAAAGAAAGACGACGAAAAATTCCGTCCGATTTTTCCCTCTGGAGGCTGTCCGTGTGACGGGCACGGTCGGCAACGAGCATCTCTCTACAGAATCTCTTCTGACTGATTGTTTTTGTAGTCGACCAAAACAAAAAAGAAGCCGTTGGATAGGTTGCTTTTTAACCGTTCGGACGAATTACCTGTTACATTGTGGACAGACAAGAGAACGGATCCAGTCTCTTCTCAATCAAATTTCTTCTTCTTTCCTTTTCCAAACAACAAACAACACGCGACGCAGTTGGAGTTGGCAGTGCCTCGGCAGTTGTCTAAGCTCAATTTTCTGCAATGACCGCATCCTGGGCCCAACTCTGGGTACGTTTGCGTTCTCTTATTTCATCATTGACAGGTCCGGTATCTACATAATATAGGTTATTTTCTTTATAACTTTTAAACAAATTTTTGCAATTTTTTTGCAATTTCAGACACAAAAGTTGCCAAAATCGCTGTAAACAGCAGTTTTAGCTCTATTTGAGCCAAAATTAGTGATCTTTGACTATTTTTTAGCCAAAAAATTGCGATTTTTGAGCGTTTTTTAGTGCCCAACTCGACCCCCTCCGTAGAATTTGGGCTCAGATCCCCGGCCGGCGCCAGACCCCCGTCCCCCTTCGGCGGATGACCTGTTGCATGTATGGATGGTACTGGTTACTTATGGTGAGGTACTGCCATGTATGGTATGGTGCCCACACGTTCGATCTCTGTGGTGGTACCATAATGATATGGTGCCACTACCCTTTCACATGGGTAGTGAGTGACTGGTACAGGTATCATATGTTACCCGCACCCCAACGTTCCGGCACTGTGTGTAGTGGTTACTGTCATATTTGGAAATTTGTTTGGTTGGTGATTTGTAAATTTGGCGCAAAATTTTATAACTTTCCTCCTCCAAGGCCGTGGCATTTGGCTAGAGTTGTAAAAAATTTTTGGTGAATGGCTTTAAATTTGAATAAGCCCTCCGGCTTAAGGGGCACTAAAATCGGGGAATTTTAAAAATTCACGAAAAATCGACCTCTCCCTCAAAAACGCAGTTTTCTGCAGTGTCTCACTTACGCTTCCAAAAATTATTCGATTATAGAATTATGCAAACTTATGCAGTACAGTTGTAATTAGACTAAAATCAGCGATTTCTCTAAAAATAGAATAATAAATTTTCGAAATGGGCCTTCTTAAAAAGGCTTAGCCTAACAACACTAGATTTAGCAACCTTTTTTGCGGTATCGTTAATCGAAATTTGGCGAGTTATAGGAAGTCGGTCTATCCCTTCCTCCAATCCTTAGCCACTTAATTTTTTTCTGGCTTATGCATGATAATTTCTAATAATAATGGGCAGTTTTCTAAGGTCTGGTCAGTGATAAACTTGATTACACAGAAACATCTCGCATTCTAAAGGTTCCATACATGGAACAGGTCATCCGCTGAAGGGGGAAGTTTTGCCTTGGGTCTGGCGCCGGCTGGGGGGTCTGAGCCAAAATTTTGGGAGGGGGTTAGGCAGACGTGTAACAGCTCCGGTCCGACCTAAGGGAGGGGGGTAGGGCGGTTTTCTCAGGTGGGGGATCGAGGGTGGTTTCACCCAGACGGGGGTCCCAAATTTTAAAAAGCTCAAAAACGCCTGGAAATGCGTTTTAGCACGTTTTTTCAGTAAGGACGCTAAAAATCACTTTAAGCTGCCAAATAGCGTTTTAGAGCTTAAAACAAGCAAAAAACGAAAAAAGGGCTTCCAAAATCACCGATTTCTCATAAATATCAGCAGTGGAAACGCCAAATTCGGTTTCCAACGACTTTTCAAGCGAATTTTAGGCTAAAAATTAGTGATTTCTGAGCCAGTTTGTTAGTACTGGGAGCCACTACTAGTACTTGCATTGTTGGGTCGAGGGGAGGTCCCTTATCCTATCTCGGGGGGTGAGGGGGTTGGCCTTTTCAGCTAGGGGGTAACCCCCCAAAACCCCCCTAGTACATGTATGGGGTTGGGCGCTAAAAAACGCTCAAAAATCGAAACAATCGCAATTTTTCGGCTAAAAATAGTCAAGAATCGCAAATTTTGGCTAAAATACAGCTAAAAAGTGCTTTTTCACAGGCGTTTTTGGCAATTTTTGTGTCTGAAATAGCAAAAAATCGCAAAAATTTGCTCAAAAATTTACTTGCTAGAAAAATCGGAGGGGGGATCGGAAAAATCGTCCCGTCCGGGGCGGTCTGGCCTAAGTCAAGTGGGGAGGGGGCAGGCAGACCCTCTGTTACATGTGGTCCTCTTAAAGCTTTACACACTACCTTCGAAAATACGTAGTGCTTCTGACTTTTTTCTTACTGCAGTAGTTGGATATTTATGCCAATTAAATACGTTTTCAAAGCGAAAATTTTTACAAATTTTATTACCTTTGTTGGACAGGGAATTCTGACTTTGGTCAGAGAAGGGTCACTGAATTTTGCTCTGCAAAAACCGCACGAATCTTCTACGTTTTAGCGTAAGCTGTTGAAACCAGACGGGTAAAGAAATGTTTTTCATATAGTTGTATCAGTGGCAACAGTTGCGCTAGGCAGAACGATTTTTATTAATGCGTCAAGTAGTTTGCCACGGGCACTTGAAGCGGGGAGGAGGGAGCGCGAGGCGTGAACGGACGATTAGCATTATACATTTGCTGTCGGCACTTGAGGCGACGCCAGTGTAATGTTTGCTTTAGATTAGGGCTTGTAGTCTCGATCTATGAATGTAACAACACGCACACAACACACCACAAGCCCAACCGGCCAGCTGTGCCGTGCCTGGGGACGCCCCTTTATTACTTTTTTGCCAGACGCCTTTATTCTTTTGGTCCGAACAACAAAGCGGCACCATTATTCGGGGCGGTATTAGCGGCCAACCAAGCTGGGGTGTCTGGTCGGGGCATCGATTGCGTGGGGGCAGTCAGTCAGCTTAACGTAGCTTTGTGGTGTAAGGAGCAGCAACTGTTCTGCCTTCATATTTTGACACCGGCCAACCTCCCAGGGGTGTGCAGTGCGCAAAAAACGTCTGTGCAAGCTGCAGCCAGCAGTAACAGCCGGTCCGGTTATATTAGTTGATTCCCGTGCACACATTATTAGTAGTCAGGTCTGAATTCAGTCATGCGCTGTTATGTCTTTAAATATGGCAGTTATTTTGAGAGTTTTCTCGGTAGATAAACAGACGACACAAATTGGTTCCTTTCCTCTATATCGCCTTTTCGAAGATAAAGCCAACACAGACGAACACAAAGTCCTCATAAGTTTGTGATTTATGGATAGATTTGTGTTCGTCCTGTATTGCAATATTTGTTGTTCAGCGCCTGACCGACTCTTAGCCGAACACAAATTTGCAAATTTGTTTAGAATCTATGCGGACAAAAGGTTTCAATTCGGCTAAAGATTAGTTTAAAAGGTTTACCATACAATCTCACTCAGAATTTGTATTTTCGCCCTATAGTTACCCTTGTCGAATCGAATCGAGAGTTTCAAACTGAAATTCAGACCCAGTGTGTATATTGTTCAACCCCGAAACCGTCGTCGCAGTCCAGTCGTGCGTGAAATGCCAGACGGACTTTATTTTGCGAGGTGGCGGACGGCCGGAGTGACGGGGCAAAAACGGCCGACACTGACCTTTCGGGACGCGTCTCTTATTGTGTAGTTGCGGTAGAGCCGTAACCCCTCCGCTATGCCGAGCACATGCCAGTCTGGCTGTCGATATCGGTAGACGGAAGTGGCACAAAAAAGCTCACGACCCAGTTCTACGATTGTTCTTTCTGCGCGGCGTGGTGGTGTGTACTGACGGTGTGGAGTGTTTGAGTTGTGCACTGGCGTGGTCGGCTTCAAGTTGGCTCTATGTTTGGCTGCTGTGCCACTGGCGCCTACCCGCTCGTTATGGTCAAAATGGCTGCCGGTCTGAACTCGGCTAAGATTTACGAGTTTCTGGACCAGTTTAAGCTGACGTTCGGACTGGAGGGGAGTGGCGCGTCGGAGAGACGCTCGATCGACGAGTCTATCATAAACGGTTGGGAGAGCGAGCCCGTATCGAGCAATCACTTTTGGATTGTATGCTGCTTGCTGCTATTAAATTACTATCGGAAATGGGGGTGTCTCCGCTCTTTATAATAGTAGCGTAATTTTAAGTGGCTTGTAATTGGAACGAATCCAGTTTCTTATCGGCTTCTGTTTTAGGACCAGTGCGAAGCGATTGCCTTCCATTCGCAAAAGGGCATAGAGTTTCTGGAGCGCTACGGAGCCTTTCTCAAGGAACGAGCTGCGATAGAAGAGGACTACGCCACCAAACTGCGGTAAAGGACGGTCTTGTTTAGGGAGGCAAACAGATGTGTTTGGTTTGGTGGGCCGAGCCTTTGTAGTGGCGTCTTGTACTGGTCGACCATATGTCACCGACACGTAAGAGGGACGATTAACTAACTAATTTGTTCCAAGAAGGCCGCGATTTGCTCAATTAGACGGAGCACAGTTATTGAGACTGCGGGCGGCCCGAGAAAGAGAGAGATTGAGACCAAAGTGACACTCCGGGGCGCTCCACTGGTCAGCAGGGGGCGTCTTCGATTGAATTTTTCTGTCTTATTACATTGGCTTTTGGCAGCGTGTGCCTTTTTGGGCTGTGCGCCGCTTTTGTTGCCCAAACCAGTAGTCCCAAGCCGTCTAAGTCGCTTCTCTAGATAGAAAGTTAGGGACTGGTTGGTTGGTTAGATAGATTGTTGGCCAAGTTTTAAGAAGGCCGTGAGTCAGCGGCGTCGCCGTTTCCGGGCGGGCAGCAGACGAATATTTTGATAGAGAAAAATGCACTGCGCGTGGGTGGCTTGGGTGTAGCTGATCGGAAGCTGGCTAATCGCTTCATCAAATATGTGCCAACCGTCTAGTGCCACGCTTTTTATCGATTGATTGCGTTCTTCTCTTCCGTCTGACTGCCAAGTGGTTGGGTGGGTGCATTAGAATGCTTGCATAAACAGGGCACTGGGTGGGAGGCCTAAAATTACTAGTAGGTAGGTTTAGAGCGGCTACTTTGCACGGTCGCCCGCCCAACCAGGGCGTGTAGTGTAGTGAGAGGATCGATCGGCCGGTGTTTACGCAGAGTGTCCAGTGACCGATGGTCGGCCGGCGGACGTGTTGACAGCACTAATCGCCTGCACATCGAACTAAATTATTTTCTAACGCAGCAGGCTAAGACAACGCCGGCGCAATTATGCCGCACATCCGACTGGATAGGTCGAGAGGCAGCCAGATGGCATGATTCACTGTCATGGAGACTCTATAAGACATGTGTTCGCCACGAGCGATAAATAATCTATTCTCGTGTCTGCTTAACGTTAACAGGGCTTGGCACGTCTGCGGGGCTACCTAAAAAATTCCGCCAAATGGATTTACAGTAGCCATTTCTGAACATGAAAGGTTAACGTCGAGGGTAGCATGCAGTTAAATGCACTGGTGGCGTTCTCATGATTATTGAAATTGGGAAATTTACCTTCAAAAATGTCAAAAACGAATTCTGAGAGTAAAATTACAGGTCTTTCTGAAGGTTTTATCATTTTCTCCGATTTTTCTTTCTCTCACAGTACCCTGGCTGCGACATACGGTTTCGCTTTGATCAATGCCTAAAGTTTATTGACTGCCGTGCTAGTGCTATGAACGGTTGATGTCGGTGCTACTGCATGAAAAGACTGTTGTAGAGCTCTAGTGAAGAAGTACGGGGGTAAGAAGAAAGACGAGGTGGAGCACTCGTTTACCTATGCCAAGGCGTTTGTGGGGGTGCTGAACGAGGTGGGAGATTTGGCCGGCCAACACGAGATGGTTGCCGAGACGTACCGTCAGGAAGTGATGCGAGATATTGCCAGCACTAGCAAGGAACTGAAGGAACAGCGAAAGGTCAACTTGTCGGAGGCGTCGCGGCTGCAACAACAATTGGATTTTACCATGCAGCACATGTTTAAGGTGATTTAAGGGTTCAACCGACCAATCCAATTCGTCTTGTCTGTTTATTTAGACGCAGAAAGAGTACGTGAAGGCGTTCAAGGAGGCAGAGGCGGCGCAGCTGAAGTATATCAAGGCCGAAGGAAATATGGACCTGTCGCGCGCCGAACTGAGGAAAACCAAAGACAATTCCATTATTAAATCTCAGCAGCTGGAAGAGGCCAAGAAGGCCTACGCCTTGCAACAGCAGAAGACCAACCAACTGCAGTCAACTCACTATGCGCAACTCTTGCCTACTGTTTTAGAGGTTTGGTCCTTTTTATGTGCGTGTTTATTATGCAGCGGCAACAATACTTTCTGGCAATGACTGATGCTCGAGTGCTAGTGAATGATACCGGACCGGTACCTTATCTTGTGTCAGTCAGGGGGCTTTAGCCATGTTTAGCTATAATAAGTCGGACCATACATGTAATAGGGGGTCTGCCCCCACCCGGCTTAGGCCACCAGTCCCCCTCCGATTTTCTGACAAGTAATTTTTTTAGCAAAATTTTGCGATTTTTGCAATTTCAGACACAAAAATTGTCAAAATCGCCGGTAAAAGCAGCACTTTTTAGCTGTATTTTAGCCCAATTAGCGATCTTTGACGATTTTTAGCCGAAAAATTGCGATGTTTCAGCGTTTTTTAGTGCCCAACCCCTCCCAAAATTTGGGTTCAACTCCCGGCGGGGGCCAGGCCCCCAACGCCGCTGCCCCTTCGGCGGATGAACTGTTACCAGACATGGGCAAAGGGGGGGGGTTGGCCCCCCATCAGGCTCTGAGCTACCCCCATCAGGAATTTTTGGGAAGAATTTTGTATAGAAAATTATGATAAAAATATGCCTGGAATAGGCGTAAATGAGCTCAGAATAGCTAATTTTAACTTATTTTAATGAAAAATAATCCAAAAAAACCTGATCGGACTTTTTGGCTTACCATCCCCTCAGGCGCTCCAACCCCCCCCATCAGCCGAAAGGCTAGCCCATGTCTGACTGTTACATGTATGGTCAAGGGACTTTGGCCATGTTTAGCTATAATAAGTCCGACAGTAGGAATAGTTTTAGCTATACCTAGCTAGGTGCCACTATTAGATAATGAATGAAGCTATTTAAGCTATAGGTGTGGTCACTATTAGTTTACGTTAATCAAGCTCTTTACTTCTGGCATCCAGAGACTCCTAGAAAATGACCGTCATAAAATTTCAACTTTTCTTTTTTGATGGTTTAGGGATCACTTGTAGACCGAGTCGAAAACGAGTGAACATAAGTTTAGCGTATTATCATCTTACTGAGTACTAGAAAACTCTTACGTATAGCTGAAATCAGTTGCCGCTATAATAAAGCGCTTGTAGCCATGGAAGGGGTCGGGAATTTTGCTAGCCCTTTGAAAATATTGGCGCAGCGCATCGTAGGCCGTTGAGCGGAGCATTCTTTCTCCTTTATTGCATATTCTTGGTAACACTTAGGGATTTCCTTCCATATTTTCAAAAGTAGTTGAGAGATATCCTGCTAAAGGCAGTGTTCTTTCTTTCAGAAGCTGCGTTGTATGGACGAGATGCGAATTGCTCACATTCGGCGCTTAATAGAACATTGTGTGGACGTAGAGCAGCAGAGCTTACCTATTATTCAGCGTTGTCTTGAAGAAATGAAACGGCACGCGGCCAAAATCGAACCGGGAGCCGATTCACAAGTGGTGGTGGACAGGTATCGATCCGGATACGCTCCTCCGCAGGATTTCCCCTTCGAAGATCTGGGTAAGTTGCCTTTCTACCGAAACAAAACTATTGTTTGAGTGTGCAAACTTGTTCTAGGCTCTCCAGAGGCTGCCGCGCAGGCAGAAGCCTCAGGGGAACCGACCGGACCGATGGTCAACGGCAACGGGGCAACGGCAGAGACTTTGGCCCGTCCGGAGAAAAGTCGCCGCTCCAATAGAACGCTGGGCAGGAGTCAGAGCGGGCGCGGCGTAATCGGCAAGATGTTGTTTGGCAGCCACAAAGTGAGTGTTTACCCTTTTTTGCGCTAGGTGGCACTTTCTTCCTAGTAACTTTCTTTTCATCCACTGTTTGGACAGAAGTTGTCGCCGAAAGGCATTCTGACGAAAAAACGTGGAGCACTAATGGTTTCCGTAGGAGAGAGTAGAGTTGAGCGGTTGGTATTGTCGTATTACAGTCAGGCACTTAACGCCTTTTATGGTACCGATGGTGCCGGTACCTAGGGTAGTGGTGTCATGGTACCCTCACGTTCGGGGCTTGTGGTGTGGTGGTACGATATGGTGCCCCCACCGTTGGGGCCTATGGTGGTACCATGGTACCCCAACATTCGGCCACTGTGGTGGTACCATGGTACCGGTGCCATAAACGGCGTTTAAGTGCTTGACTGTATTATTATTTTTACTTGATTGCTAGAATTGCATCCAGTTAGCAATTTCTTTTGAGCGCTAAAATGCAAGCAAACCTTTGCCACCGTAAAACTGTTTAAGCATGATTTTCGTTAAAAGTAAGCTGGTCTTGAAAATTCTTCTGCTAGAAGTTGCTTTTTTTATCTCCGCCGTTCGTTTTTAGCAGGCTTAAAGCAAATGTTGTCTTGCATAGGGCGGAAAAATGGGTTTGGTTAGACAAAAGCCGAAAATATGGTGTTGGGCCGACACATGTTTGAAGGCACGTAGCACGTGCGTGTTTAGATCTGTCTTTAGCTACGAACGACAATAACGGTTGCTCAACTGCTGTAGAACTAGTAGTGTTTTGTAGTCAAGTCCGTACTGAGCAGGTGTGAGCACTTACATAGCTAATTTGTCAATTTCTTTTTTCTCTCGCCCGCGCGGTGCGTTCCGACGCCCTCAACAAGAGACTTTATAAAAGTAAGTCGAACGGATTGGTTGTCTGTCTTTCTGTCGGACTTTCTGTTCTGCTGCATGTCTTGTTTATGTTTACACTATTTCTGTGTCGTGTGTGTATGGCAGGCACGATCACTAGCAGAGTCTTGATCTTCTAATCACTGACAATTCTTGCTCTACCCCAGTTTTCTATACAAAAGTGACCGGTCGTCAGTAAAAAACGGAACGTGAATGTCTCGTGGCAGTCTAGATTGGCGGCCAGAGAATAATTCTCTTCTCTCCTTTCAGTCTTTTGAATATCAGGAGGACTACTCGGACCTGCCGCCGTCACAAAGGTGTCAGAAATTGACCAAAAGGATTATGGCCATTGAAAAAGACATCGATAGAAAGACCCAGGCCAGGTGAGGCGTTGGCTTGTTGAGGGATTGTGCACAAGATCTCTTTAAAAATGTCAGCTCATCAGCAGCAGGAACGGACATTGCCCGTCAGTAACCGGTTATCCCTCCCTTAAAACCGGACCCCCTCTCTTCGCGCCGCTGACCTACTATGTTGGTCCAGCCAGATGTCATGTATCCAACCCAATTTTATCGTAAAGAAGGGGTTTTGCGGTTTACCACATCCCCGCCCCACCGGTAAAGGCAATCGCCCTTGAGTCGATTTTTCGACCCGCCCTCCGATCTTTCTGGGGCGCAATTTTTGGGCTATTTTTACAATTTTTTACCATTTCAGTCGCGAAAATTCATATGCATGTAAAGCAGCGATTTTCAGTTGTATCTGAATTGAACCAGGGATAGATATTTTTTCGAAAAACCTCAGCCTGTTTTTGTTGTTCTTTCGTTTTTTTTCCAAAATCGCGAAAAAACTCCATCTCAAGTTCTGAGTATCCTGGCTTGGTTTTATGATTCCTAACGCTTTCTAGCGTCTTCCTGGGTTTTGTCATACCAGAAATGCACGTGTTGTATATCACGAAAAGACCTGACAGACAAATTAGGTCTTTTCTGAGGTTTTTCTAACAGTTTTGAGCCAGTCTGGCCTATTGTACATAACAAAAATCAATTCTTTAACTAAAAAATGGCATAAATTAGCTATTTTTAGCATGAGTTTTTTTCGGAATTTATGTTTTATCCAATCCTTAAACTACTGAGTGCGAACTGGTATTGGGTGTGTTGGGGGTGCTTTCGAGGTATTGTCGCGTCTTGGCCATGCGTAGTTTGCGCTGTCCCGTGTGTCATGGCGGCCCCGGCATCCGTGAGAGCGGTTGTTTGTCGGTTCGAATCCGGTCGAAGCCACTGGAAGTAGTCGACGCAAAGCCCAACCCAGGCCACCGAAAGCCGGTGATGGCTAGCATGTAAATGGGAACCAAACCGGCGCTGCCGTTGCACCTAATGGCAGCAAGGGATGGGTTGTTTATAAGCAGGGCTACCCTATTGAAAGGCTCTGGAAAGAGCGAGGGGTGGCCTGAGCTGTCCGAAAAGGACTGTGTAACTCAAAAAACAAACAAACAAAGTATTGGGGCTTTTGTCCTTTCTAGCCTGGCCTTTCTAGCTAGGGTGTGAAAGAGTTTCCTGTATACAACACCCACTCGTCTGACCTCTTGTCATTGTTTGTTAGTGTAGATTACAATAAACTCCTTCATTTTGGTGCCGAACAGACCCGGGACTGCATTGTTTTGTTGTGTTGTGTTTGCGTCCCTTCTTCCACTACTACCCCGACCGCCTATCGCCTACCGCCAACCAAGTCTACCACGATGACCACTACCTCGCCCTCTACCACATCGACTACTACTCCTCTACTCTTACCCTTGATCGTTTCAACCGTTCCTGTTCAACCAGGTTCAACCTCACCCTACTACCCGCGTTCCTATGACCACCACTACCACTACCACTATCACTACTACGACCTCTTCGACCATTTCTACGTCTACCCCACTCTACCGCTCTACCAAGACTGCTACTGCTCTCCAAACCCGCAGTTCGACAGCTCCTGTGCTCAAGCTCTCAAGTTCGTTCCCATGATTCCACTCCCGTCAAGTCTTTTCGCCACTTCGGTGATCGTCAGGCACAGCCGTGGCCCTGATCGACGCTCACTTCCCTTCCCGCTACTCTACTTCCCACTCTGGTGCGAGTTCCTCCTCGTCTCTCTTTCTCTCTTCCGCCCAGGAGTGGATGTTCAGCTTCCGTTTCCGTCTCACCCCGTTCCCTTCACAAGCAGGCTCCTCGATTCCTGTGCAACCGCGTCTCCGTCTCCCGACTCCACCCCATCTCTCCGTCTGCGGGCAGGATCAGGATCACCACCAAGCGTCTTTCCTTCCTTCGTTAACCCGTTTCCGGTCCAGAGCCCAAGCGAGTACAACCCCACCGAATGCAGCCTCGTTTCCCTTCCCAAGTTCAATGCAGTTCGGTTCGGTTGAGTTTGCAGTGGTTCCAACTCGTCTCCAAGTTCCTGTTTCCTCTGAGGGGGATTGATGAAAGAGTTTCCTGTATACAACACCCACTCGTCTGACCTCTTGTCATTGTTTGTTAGTGTAGATTACAATAAACTCCTTCAGGTGGTAACCCCCTAGTATGTAGTAGTAATGTATGAATGTCATTATAGAAGTGAAGTTTTTAGGGATGGTGTGATGCGCATGCAGCAAGTCTACAAGGAGAATCCGAAGTTAGGCGATCTGGCGCAAGTGGAGGCGCAGCTGGCTCAATACAACAACGAGCTGGACGCTCTCAATGCCGACTTGAACAAATTCAGAGTGAGCAGCCGTTCTGTTTCAAGTGCTCTCCGATGCCAGTTGAGCGTGTGTGCTCTCTCACGCGCTTTCGTCCAAAACCGGTTCTCCACTTTTTTCTGCGCGCCTTTTTTAAATCGATGTCGCTGTTAGTCATCCCACTCACACACAGACAGCCGTAGCAGCGCATAGTTTGATCGGATCTGGGCGGGAAAGTGTACGTAGCACAATTATTTAAAGACGCTACTGTTGGAATCGTGGATAAGCGAATGGGATTCTTGAGATACCCTAAGTGCCTTAGGGTGCTGCAAACAGTATTGCGAGGTACGTGATTGTAAAGCAGAAAACGGTATAAAATGCATACCTACCCAGTGTTAGCGAAGGCAAATTTTTTGCAAATTTTGTTTCGTTGTTCAGCTCCATTGTATATTTTAATGATAGTCTATGTTTCCTGTTGGTTTGTTAGCAAAAAGCACAATGCATTCATCGTACAGTGTATTATTGTCTACTTGCAGAACTATTTCGCCGAGGCAAACAGTCAGATGAACATGCCGATCACTTCAGTCTGCACCCCCTCGCCTCGACGGCCCGAAAGAACCCCTCCCTCTTCGACAGGGCGAAATTCGAATTCGTTGCCGCCCGGTTCGAGGCCTCCGCAACGCAGCAGCGTCAGCGAAGAGTCGATTAGCTCAGAGGGTTCGACCGCCCTCAGTCACCACGGGCCCACCTCCACGCCGTTGGCTTCTTCTAACCCTCAGCACAGGTCACCCAGCAGAGGCAACACACAGACACATCCGCCTACATCTGCTTGGCCGTCTTCCAATAATCATGGGTGAGTTGCGCTTGTATCCTATTGACTCAATCAATTGATGTTCCAGCATGCATCAGTTGATTCTGTTTACCGGCTAGAGAAACTTTGAGCAAGCTTGCTCGCTGAACTGTCAATAATTCGGTGCAAACCCAACTATAGGTAACTGCATAACGACTTAACCGCAGTTAGTTATTGACAAATCGCACAATACAATACAATAATTTCCTTCTGTCACAAACTGACAAGACTAGACAAGTTTTCACTTTTTTGTCTCTGTGCCTAAATGGTTTGTTGGAAAACCATCAGCATGTCCTGATTGACGAAGTTTTGCTGTCGTCACTCAGCTTGTCAAGCGGTGGGCAGGCAGGTAGTTGTCCGATTGCGATGCAGACAGAAGAGCATTGTCTAATCGTTTCATCTCAATCACGTTCACGTTCTCCGACTGCGTCGTCAACTTTCTCTTTATGTCCAAGCTGGAATTCCGTTGTCTGCTGCCCGTTCGCAGATTGCTGGTCGGTTGTTCGGTTGACGAACGACACAGAAACAGGTTGAGGACGGCATTTCGGAGTGTAGAATTGAAGATAAGATACACGTAGGGGTTTATGGTGAAGTTGAGAGCCAGTGCGAATGAGATGACGTAGAGCGCATCGGAGAGGTGCAGGTAGCGTGGCAACAGGTACCAGCACAATTGAAGCACGATGTAAGCGCCCAGTATGATGACGAACTGCCAGCAGAGAGTCAGGTCCACTGCCGAGCGTACGCCATAGGTGTCTTGCATGAACTTCACCTGCCACAGCAGCTTTGCGAGAATAACGGTGTAGCAAGCGCCTGCCACAAGACAAGTGAAGGCGCTGATGCTGTTGTCTATGAGCATCATGTGGTTGGTCTGGTTACTGCTGAGGTCGTAGGTGCTCACGCTCCACTCCAGTTGCCACACCACTGGACAGCACAGACAGAGGTGCAGCAGTGCGTAGCCCACACTGACTGACCAAATCGACGCCAGAACAGTCTTTGTCACCCGAACTGAGAAGATCTTGTAATAGAGAGCAGGAGCACATGTGTGCACCAGTCTGTTGACTGCCATTGCAACCAGGTGCAACGAAGAACATGCCCAGGAAAAGTTGTTCATGGCTCCGGTTATGTAGGGCGACTGTTGGACAACATAGGTACTGAACAGCGCTTCAACACAGCCTACGGTTAAGGGCAGAGTGGAAAAGAGGTCGGAGCAGGCTAGACTGGCCACCAGCAGTTGACCTTGTTTGTTTGACCATCTGGTTCTACAACAAGTCACTACTACGACAGTTACGTGCAGCCAGCTTCCCACTGCATAAGCTGTCAGAAGCACTGGCACCAAAGAGTAGCGCAGGTGCGGGGTCATTTTGAGCGTTAATCAGACTGACAGTCATTAACTTGTTTGGTGCGTTTCCCAGTGGGCGGCATAAGGCGCTGTATTTTTTAATGAGCTGCAGTTCACTACTTTCGTAGCTCTTAATTAGAACGTGTTTGCGTGAGTCGGCTTGTTTGTCTGACGGCGGCTAAAACCTATAGCTGGTTGGTTTCAAAGTTCCGTCCCTTCTTCGGCGACAATAGTAGAAGCAGCAGCAGCAGCAGCAGCAGCAGCAGCAGCAGCAGCAGCAGCAGCAGCAGCAGCAGCAGCAGCAGAGTAGTTGGCTCTCTCTCTGACTGTCCCTTGAGTTACCGTTGGTATACGACAGTCTTCTTGGGGTGGTTGGCACAAACAGAGAAGGTGTGTGGTGGCTGCTCGTCGGTAGCGATTCAGGAAGTAGTAATAGATGAGCCACGTTGATGCGGCGTTAATCAAGAGAACTAAGTTGCTTAGGTCGCTGATTATAAAGCCGGTTTGGCTGGTAAAAAATGAGTAGTCTAGCAGATCGACCATGTTCAGAAGATTTGTTGTGCCGTGACACACAGAGAACACTGAAAACAACAACAAAGATAATTGAAGTTGGCTTATAGCTCTTACCGATCACTTCAAACACCAGCATCGTTGTGGTGGACCTTTCTTGGTAGAGTTGTCGAATGCTTGGGGAAACTTGCAGGTCAACGTGGCGCGAGAAGTAGCGTCGACTGCGCTCTGCGCGCATCAGTTTGAATCCGATAAGAGTGACGAGCGGAACCAGTAAACTCAAAGGTATGATGCAGCGCACCAGTATGCCGGAAACGTTGATGTACCAGAATACGTAGTCAGTGTTGTTTCTCAACCACAGTTCCAATCGTCCATCGGTTCTTTGCTTGAACTCGTAGAACCGCACCCAGTTGTAGCTTAGCGACAAGAAACAGACAAGTGAAACTGCACTGAGCGCTCTCTTCCTGTAAGAGAAAAAGACCAGCTTTTTGTGGCAGTTAAAAGGCAAGTACCTGGTGCAGTAAAGTGAGACCAGAAGTGGTCTGCAGACCGCCAGCCACCGTTCCACAGTGATAATTACGAGAAACCACACAGAGCAACAATGAAAGATCAGTGTGACTGGATGGAAATAGCGGCAGGACAGGGCGTACAGTCGAATTAAAACGATTTTCTCTGGAAACTGCTTCACCAAGAGCGGTGTGGCAAACACCACAAACGAAACAAGCAAGAGACACATGTCTGAAAAGCTGAGAACTGCCAGGAGCAGATTGATCGAGCGGTAGCGGAACTGTGGAGTTGAGAATATTATCACAGACATTAGGTTTCCCAAACAGCCAATTCCACAGACCGCTATAGTCACGAGTGAAGTGACTGTTGATGTGAGTTGATATATAGATGAAAGCATGTTTTGTGCGACAGACAGTAGTGCTTCAAAGTGAGCGGGCTTCTCAGCCGGTCTCGCGTGCCACAAATCACTTAGCTGAAGTGTGACGACTTACACTAGCATAAACATTCCTCGGTTGTTTGACGCAGGAACAAGGATTCCGTCTGAACGGAGCTATCGTCAGCATCGGCGTCAGCGTCAGCGTCTGCTGTGATTAGCGGACGCAATCGAATTCCAGCGGTCAGCTCGGCTCCAACCGCCGCCAGTGTGCGAACGCTTCTTGCCGCCGCTCTGCGACAGAGCATCTGGCGCAGAATTGTGATGGCGGCGCGACGGTAGCGCGACAGGAAGCGCAGGTAGAACAGACAGGTGGAGGCCGAGTTGACCAGCAGCAGCAAGTTGTTCAGGTCGGTGATTATGTAGCCGAATTCGGTCATGAATTGCTGCTGGTCGAACATCTCCCACACATTCAGAACTGAGGAGAACCCGTAACAGCAGATGAAAACTGAAACAAGTCGCCTGTTTTCTGGAAAACAAGCGAACGCCGGTTTTTTGTTACCCAGCACGACATAGAGCAGCATTCTTGATGTTCTTCTGTCGCCGATTTCCGAAGCAGTCATCTTGCGTCTGCTGGCAGAGGCCTGCACCAGGTGACGAGCGATTAGCAGATTGAGAGGAATCAGTGCACCGAGGGGCAGAATGCATCGCGTGAGCAAACCAGACACGTTGACGTACCACAACAGATAGTTACTGTTGTTGCGCAGCTGTATGCGTGGACCAGAGTCTTCTATAGAGTGCTCCCAGAATCTTATCATGTTGTACGCTACTGAGAGAGCTGCTACGCTTATTGCACCAATTAGCGCTCGTTTCCTAAATTGACGATTGATTAGCAAACCGGTCCAGGTGCATACACGTTACGTTTCTCAGTTCAGTTCAGAGGGTGTGGAAACGTATTTTGGGCCAGAAATCTAATTTTCTGGTTTGACATGTGACCTTTTCTACAAATTGGTCCTGCCTTATACTTTGAGTGGGTGGATATCTGATGGGAGCAATATGGGGTACATGCGTATTGGCCGGTGGGTGCTTAGGTAAAGTACCTTGTGCAGTACTGCAACACAAGCAGAGGATAGCGGACGGCGATGAATCGTTCGATCGTAATAAGAATGAGCAGCCAGATGGAGCAACATTGAAAGATGAATGTGAACGGATAGACATAAATGGTGGCATAGGTGTAGAGAGAGATGATGGGCTGGTAGCTGCTGAGCAGGTTGAGGGCGGGAGGCACTGCAAAGACTGGCATTGCCAGGAGCAAAAGTAACAGGTCTGCCAGACTCAAGCTGGCCAGCAGTATGTTGATGGAGCGTTGACGAAATTTTGGAGTGACGAAGATGAGCAGAGAGAGGAGGTTGCCCAAGATGCCTCCGATACAGACCAGTATCATGAGGATGGAGAAAACGGCCTCTACGTAGTCGATCCAGGATCTGGGCGGCTGATCGACCTGCATAGCTGAAAGCACTCTTCTAACTGCGATTGCAAACGGTCGTTGGAATGCCAAACGACTGATTGAGTCTTTGATTTAGAAGTCAGATGGGACGGTGGCAGAGCCGTCGCGACCATTAGTATTTATGCAGTCGTAGCTCTGGCTAATTTGCCTAACAGCAGGCATTATAATTGACGGTCGATGCAAAAAAAGTCACAGTTTGACTTCGAAGCAGTGGCTGAACTGCTATTTCCTTCTCTCACTCTGTCTCTCTACTTATGGCTTTGCCCATAATGCAGGCCGGCTTTATTGCTTGGCGAAAAATTAAATGACAAAAGTGGAACAAACAAGTCAGCTCGAGCCTAGACAGCGTGGTGACTACGGTATGAATCGAGACCTTTTTGAAGCATATGTCACACTTAGAATTGGGCCAGACAAAGCCGTCTTTATGTACGTGTACACCACAGATGGCAGTAATCACCCACGAAAGGCCTCATGCAAGGAAAGTGAAGCGAACCCCACCATGCCGTGCGCTCGCCGCATATGGGGCAACATTGCTCACTACTACGCCACAGACAGAGACACGTGCTGTCGTTTATACACACACACAGTGCAGTGTGTATGGGGAGTTAGCCAGGGGACAAAAATAAAAATCCACTAAACGCCATGAGAAGCTGCCTGAAACTTGAAGCAGTTTTATCTGATTGCACCATTTTAGACAACTACGCACTAGGATGCAAATTTTAATGAAAAGCCGTTTTTTTGACAAAAATTTCCTTGAGGCCAAAGTAGATTTTAAAAAAAGTGATTTTGGTCGAAAAAAATGATTGTTCTTCATTTTTTTAAATTTCGCACCTGTAAATTCACCGTAGCCTGGCCGTCTGTTCCTCTCTTAGCTGCCTGCCATGCACTTAGATTCTGTCGATTAACGGTGTAAACCGACTTATCCAAGACTACCTCAAACAGCTGTGCCCCTTCTGTGGCCTATTGCCCATACACTACGCAGATATTGAGGTACTAACTAGGACCACCACTAAATAAAACCAACTTTTTCTACTGGATGCACAGTACATTTGGCCATGCATGGGTAGTTTACACTATCCCGTGTGTCACGGCGGCCCCGGCACCCGTGGAAGCGGTGTGTTTGTGGGTTCAAACCTGTCGAGGCGTTGGGAAGTAGCCGACACAAAACCCAACCCAGGCCACGGAAAGTGAACAATGGCAAGTAGATAAATGGGGACCAAACCTTAGTTGTCTTGCACACACCGACAGAAAAAGGGGAGGATTGTTGTTAAGGAGGCTGCCGGACTTGTGTCTCTGCTACTCCTAGTCCGAAAGGACAAAAAGTTACAACAACAACAACAATGTACAGTACTACCGAAATAACCAACTTGCCTTCAAGGACCAGAAATTAGAGCCTGCCGATTTGTAAGATGAGGCGATTTTGAATGGTTAGGTCTGGGTGGCTGCGTATTGAAAGATAAGTATAGAGAGCCACCCGTCTATCTGTGCCATTGTTTTGTTTGTTCTAACAAGTAAACTCCTTTCAATACATATTCAGTTGTAAGGGTGTGTGGTTTCAGGCCTTCAGCGTCTCCGGAGAGCGGCATAGGAGAGTCGAGTCAGATGCTGTCTTACGCCGACGAAACCTACGATCCGACCGCAGCCGACGGCGACCTCTACAACGAGGCAGACCCAGTTCTGGGCACTTGCACTGCCATGTACACTTTCGACGGTCAGTCTCTCTTAACTCTACCTTCTCCTTTATTTTTTATTTATTTGGAAAGTGCGACGTCGCAAACACAATGATCACATGACATAGATGCCGTCTGAGATTTTTTTGTATTTTCTCGCTGCCTAAAAGTAACAGTAGTAGGACGTCGAGCAGAATTGCGCTTACCTTAGTAAAGGCGGCGGTTGAGACCTATGAAAAAGTCGGCCAGTCCGGGTCGTCGGTAGTCGTAGTTCCAGAAACTCGGGCGCGCCAGATGGTAGGGCCGTTGCACGCGTATCATACTGTAGGCGTTGGTAGCTGCCATTAGCAAGCTAAGTAGTAGCACAGCCATTATTAGACTGTGCCGGACGTTGGCCATCCTTGGTGTTGTTTCGGGGCAGCGTTTTTGGGCTGAACCTGTGTACGTGGAAGAGTAGCACGTAGTTGGTCAAAGCAGTTAGTGAGCTGGGTGTCAACACGCACTGACAGGGGTGTTGGGTTGTGATGAGAGAAGTGAATTAACCCGCCTCCAGTGGGGTGCTGTGTGTTTGACGCCCACCCTGTCGTAATTGAATTCTCGCATGCTTATCTTCCATCAGCCTCCTCTGCAAAATTGTCAGTTACTTACGAACCGGCGCCTTTTTCGGCACTGGACTGGACCGCAGTTATTGTTGGATTACGGTAGCAGCTGAATGATAGCAGACGTACTGTTACAGCTGCGGTTGCGTACGCCACCCTGACCTTAAGTAGTCCGACCTGCTCAGAATGACGGCTGAGAAAACGGCAGTAGTTAACAGCCCTACGTGTAACATGTCGTCCGCCGATGGGATAAGGGGTTGGGGGCAAAAATGGGCTAGCATTTCGGCTGAGGGGGCTAGCGGCATCTGAGGGGGTTGAGGCGATGGTAAGCTAAAAAGTCCGATTTTTTACTAAAAGCAAGACTTTTAGGCTTATTTTTCGCTAAAATAGGTTAAAATAAGCTATTATGAGCTCATTTACACCTCTAATCTAGCCATACGTTTATCATAATTTACTAAACAAAATTCTTCCTAAAATTCCTCAGGAGGTAGCGGCGGCCTGAGTGCGGTCAACTCCCTCAACCCCCCTTTGTCAATGTCTGGTTGGGGGGGTTTGGCGCCCGCCGGGGGATCTGAGCTAAAACTCTAGGGAGGAGGGTCGGGTACTAAAAAGCGCTTAAAAATCGCAAAAAAACGTCATTTTGGGCTAAAAATCGTTAGAAATCGATAATTTGTGCTCAAATACAGCTAAAAGTGCTGTTCAATTTGCGCTCTGAAATTCAAAAAATGCCAAAATTTGCTCAGAAAATTCATGCCATAAAAATCATAGGGGGGTCGACAAAATCTTCTCGGGGATGTCGGGAGAGCCTAAGCCGGCTGGGAGAGAGACCCCGGATCCCCTGTACATGCGTGTATGTTAATACTGTAAGTTTTATTCAGTGGGTAACGTGTGCAGTGAATGGTGATCGAGTTTCAGGCGGAAGTGACGGCACATTACCGATTCGGGACGGCGAAGAGTTGCTGCTGATGGAACGCGACGAGGGCGACGGTTGGACGCGAGTGAAGAAGATGGACTGTAATCTGGAGGGCTTCGTACCCACCAGTTACCTCGACTGCAAGTGGTACCCCGAATAGCTGTCTCTCCCGGTTTTTGCCATGTACAGTAATTCTATTCTATTGTCAGATAGTTGATGATGATGATATGCATTATTTCTGAAGCTTGGTCTTTGCGTGATAGGGCAATGATGATGATTTTTCCGTTTCCCGGTTTCCTGCGGCAGACTGTTCTTCTTCTGTCTGGCCCTCGCAGGATCGCCTGGTTGTTTCGTTATTATACAGTCAGGCACTTAACGCCACTTATGTTACCGCTACGTTCGCATTGGTACCGATACCATTACCGGTACCATATAATGGTACCACGCTGTTCAGATTTCGTACCATATATTGTACCATACTGGCACCCATGACCATGGGTAGGGGTACCATAAACGGCGTTAAGTGCCTGACTGTTATAGCTGTTTGTTGTGTGTGCGAGCCAACGCCAGTTATCATTGTTTGGGTGCTTGTCAGCTGAACAAGGCTAATCGATGCAGTTTCTTTCTCCGTTTCGTTGTAATCTGCGGCATTTGTGAAGGCCACTGATTTTAGTTGTGGTGGCTCTACTTTAAGACAAAGAATTCTCGTCATTTTCTTGCTGCTACTACTTAACGTGATGCTTCGAGTGGGCGCTACGCTTTTTTGGTACCAGTTTGTTGATTTGGTTCTGTTTTCAGTTGCGTATGTATATTTCCGCCCGGCAACATTTTTTTTGTTTTTGATGAGTCCGATTGGTGTGACGACTGCTACTTTTACTTATTGTTAATAATAATATTATTAAGTTAACGCTTGAGCGCTTCGTGTTGGATTGATTAAACTAGTTGATAAAGTTTTCCTAATCTTCTAGCAAGAACTTCTGCGCTTCTTTCTTGACACGCTCGAATTCGATTCGATCCTCGCGTGCGCGAATCTCGTCTTCTTCGTACTTCTCAGGTGGTCGTGGACTCCATAAGTCGTCGTACATTAACAGATCTTCGTCTATTTTGGTCAAAGTTCGTGGTGGTAGTTCAATCAACCTGAAATGTAATGTACATTACCTGTGCTCTTAATTTGTCAGTTCATTATTTACGCCAGTGACCTTAGTGGTGGTTTGTACAAATTGGATTAGGCTTACGTGGCATTGGGCATTACGTCCTCGAAAAACTCGGCTTGACCTTTCTTCCAAATGTTCCTTCTATCGTACTGCCTTTCACGCAAAATCAGCACTGGGATTTCAATTTCTGAATTGATTTACGTTCAACACTGCAAGAATTGAAGTAGATTACCATGGGCGTGGTCAAGCTCAAACTCGGTGATGTAAGGGTTGGATCCCCAGAGCACCATCTTTTTGACCGTGCCGAACTCTTGTTGTTGATGTGCTACGTGCACGGCTGCTACAATGCCGTCATCCTTGGCTATGATAGAATAGGGGCTGAGATCCTTCTTGTCGCGCGTGTAAATCACACTCTGCAAATGGTTCTCGTATGCGCGGGCTCAGAACAGAATTTTTCTATTTTCTCTTTCAAGCTTGCGAAAACCAGTTCCTTCTTGATGCAGCCGCATACTTTTGCCTCGTTTATACATACGATACTGTACGTACGTTGATGTGTCGTATGTACAGTATTTAGCAGACAGCGAGAAAAGTCATACACACCTTCATAACTTCATCGGCAATCTCGGCATCAGTGGCATAGTATCCCAGCTCCCTGGTGCGTTCTTCCTCCATGTAGTACTCGCGATTAGGATGTCTGCTCTTTCCACAGCCCACCGGATCCAGTGCCAACATATGAAATTGCTCTTGATCGAATTCCTCTAAAGTCCACAGCCAGTCGCGTTGCCAGCAAGCTGAAAACTATTCACATAGGTCTAGATTAGGCTAAACCACCTGCACGTACTTCTGATGTGAATTTGTCTAAAGTCTACAGAGCCTGTCGACAGGCAGAGCAGGTTGTGCGGCCCGGTTCCCGACTCGACCCAGCTTATTTCGTGATCCGAGAAGTGCCATCTTTTTTCCACAAACTGATCCTCGCACCCGAACTCTTCGGGGCCGTAAGGAATGTGACGGGGACACTTTATATAAACCATACTTGAGCAGACAAAACGTACTGAGCGACAGCGCGTCGAAACTTCCAGATCTTTGCAATTGCTGCACTATGTAATTACTACGGGGTGGTACTACGTGGGGGAGAGATTTAGAACTGACCTTGAGAAAGAAAGTGCTGAAAGCAATAAATTTTATGCTTTAAAACTAACCAAATACATGTATCTAGCTATAGTTTCATACAATGTACAGTACATAAAGCTCTAGTGCATTTGAGAGTTTACGGAGAGCAGCGACAGATCGGTTGAAAGAGGTCAGAAGGCGCGCTCAACAGTGGTGTAGGGCGGCGGTTGAATGTCGGCGCTGCGCCGCGTCTGGGGAGAGGCACATGGCTGACCCGTTTCGCCGTTACTCAAATTCTGATTCAACAGTCGCTTTCGTTGCTTAGCACACACCCACATTCCGCGGCACAAGTAAATCAGAGCTTGATATATGGTCAGCACACTGATACCCGCCCACAAACCCAACTGACCGCCAATGTTCGAAATCAGTTGGTTCAAAGTGGTGGTCTCATACCTCTCGATCACCTAAAAACGCCTTACGTAGTAGTTTGCTGAACGTTGTTGTTAGCTGGGGATTACGGTAACGGCCACGGTTTCGTAGTAAATGTCCAGGGTCATATACTCGTTCCTGAGTGAGTGTTCAGTGGTGTCACGGCCTTCCTGCTCCTTCATGTACTTGCGCATATTGCTCAGTTGAGCTCTGGATATGGTGCGACTGTAACTGACAGACGCCCTGATGCGCTTCTCTTCACACGGATCGCTGCAGGCTGCTCGACACCGCTTTACTTTATGTATCTTCCTGCAATCACCTTCAGTGACCTTTGACAGTCTTGCAAACTTACACCAGCTAGAGATGGCGGTTTCAATTGCTTAGCCAGCACTTAGGCTTAGGCTTCAATACATACTATTTTTATACGTGTTCGGGGCACTATATACAATAAAATAATGAATGATGCCAAACAGAGTTCAAATATCAGGTTTCTTCATGGTAGGATTTATTGCTACAATCTGTCTTGATTAACAACTGATTCTGTGCTTTGATTTGATAGTAGAAGGTGGGGATTTCGTAACTAAGGGGTTTTCAATCATGGTTTTGAAATTCTTTGATTTAGTGCCCTTTCAGCTATAGGGTCCCCAATCAGTATGCTATGCCCAACGGCAATAGCAATCATTCCTGTAAATTTCATGAGCCATGCTCTTTGATTTAACGAATAATTAGAATTGCCATGCACCACCCTGATTCTTAGTTTTCGGATCATAAAACCTGAGCGATTCAGAATTTGGGTACCTAACTGCATAGCATCTAATCTACCCAGTTGTCTTGTTAATTAATCCTGAATATTTGAGCCAAATCGATAAGAGATTCGTTGAATAAAGTTTGAAGAAGGTGTGGATATTTTCGAAAATGATTCCTTAACCAAGGAAATTGCACCAAAGTTAAGGTGGTTTGCGTGTTGTACATAGAAAGAAACCGAACTTACACAAACTTGTGGCACTTGTCGTAGTGGTCCATGTCACAGGTAGGCCAGATGTCCGAGCTGATGCGGAAGACACAGCCACAGGACTCGACCACCGCTTGCATAATGCAGTCGAAAATGCACTGTTTGCGAGTGAAACGCCCTGTCAAATGGTCGCCACTAATGCCACCTGAAAGTGCGATCAAGAAACTGCTTACCCGGCAGTACTTTTAGCTTGGCGTCGAAGCCGCAAGGAGGTGGGAACAAAGTGAATCGGGATCGGCGAGTCTTGACCCAAGTGGCGGTCATGCTGACCCAAGAATGGAGTCCGGGAGTGAGAGCCAGCCAAGTGCCGAATTCCACGCCGTCTCCGTAATTCAGTTGCAACGCGAAACCCTCGTCGTTGTAATTGTTGATTAGCACCGGTAAGTACTCGGCCAAGTTCAGGTTTAGCACCAAGGTCAAACCCCATGAACCTCCTGCAGCACTCAAACCGTGCTGTACTGTACGTAGTACATCAGATAGAACACACATGGCAAAGGGTTGGGTTGGCCTCCTCACACCCGCAGCATTTCCAAATCCAACCTCCCTCAGCGGTTAAACGGTAGCCCAGTTTCCCCCGGTCAAATATATCGTTCAAAGTCTAGGTTTGCCGGTAGGACAAAACTCTATTAGCTGAAGTAAGGGTGGTGGAAGCATACATGTAGTTAGGGGGCTTTGGGAGGGTTAGCACCCAGGTCCGATTTTAAGGGAAAAAAACCCTCAGTCAGCATCTGGGGGGTTCTCTGGAACCCTAGTACCTGAAACCCGATTTTGGGTTGAAAAGTACAAAAATTCAGGGCGCCCAAATACAAACTGACGACCAAGATAGGATTTAAAGACTGTGTTCAACCCAAAATTAGGGTTTCAGAAGTGCTAAGCAGAGCTTCTAGACTTTAAAACCCTATTCAAGGTTTCAAAAACCCTAATTAGGGTTTCGGAACCCAAATTTGAGTTCCTTAAATCCAAAATTAGTGTTTCAGAGGCCCTAAAGAGGGTTCCGGAACAGTAATTTGTGTTTCAAAAATCTCTAAATAGGGTTCCAGAAATGCATTTTAGCTCTATTTTAGCAAATAAAATAAGTTTTTTTTGCACGTTTTAAAGCAAGAATTACGTTTTTTGCACGTTTTGAATAAAAAATAGGGTTGTTTGCACGTTTTAAAACAAAAATAAGGTTTTAAAGGGCCATATTTTTGCAGTTCAGACATTGTTACCCGATTATTAGGCCTCATTCCTTGTTTTGAGCCCGAAAAGGTCGCTGAAACCAACTTTTGGTCACCAAAAAGTTCACTGAACCTGAAATCCCCATTGGGCATAGTGCTGAAACCCTATTTTGGAGCAGAAAAATTGCCCCAGGCGAAAACCAGCTACTTGTACAGTAGGGGTGGAGTGGAAGAATGAATGCATACCGGCGAGGACGACCTTCTGGAACTTGGGCGCCAGTCTAACTTGGTAACATTTGGCGTACTCGATGGTGAAGACAGGGGTGATGTTCAACCAACCCACCCGACACGGGTAGGAGGAGCGCAAGTTGCGAATATTGGCATATCGGAACATTTCCTCACAGGAACTGCCCATGTTGTGGAAGATGTCCTGGTAGGACATGTTGTGCTGCATGCGCCAGCGACCGAATTTCAGCCGGTCTGTCTCGTTTGGAGCTCTTGAAATAGTGTAGCGGATTCCGTTGGTGTAAAAGAGAAATTGTATCAGTTCTTCTGTCAAATTGTATTGCGCCACTTTGCTGCGTCTCAACCGGTTAAAGTCACATATGGTAATGGTGGGAAAGTCTATGCCTTCTGAAAATAGAGCTCTACCTACATCGACTTTTATTACACGTATAGTACAGTAGCTAAACTTGAACTACCTACATGTAACTAACTGTGCGTGCACTAACTATGTACATACAAATTGTCAGCCAGCTTTTAATATACAGGGTCCGCCAAAAAAAACAACCCAGCAGATTTTTTACTGTAGCAACCGAAAATCTCAACCGATTTAATGAATCCTTTTTAAATGAAGGATAAATAAATTCTTGAAAGATTGATTTAACGTTTATTAAGTTAGCCTGCTGAGTTCCTGAGATATTTGTCCTCAACGTCAAAACAGAGATTTTGGCAATGAATAAGACTGATAAAGAACAACCCAGCAGATTTTTTACTTTTGCAACTATAAATTTCAACCGATTTGAATGAATCCTTTTTTCTTAATGAAAGACTGATAAAATCTTCAAAGATTGGTGTAATTTTTATTGAGATTCATAGTTTAGTTCTTGAAATATTTGCCCTCTAAGTCGAAACCGATTTTGGTAAAGAACAAGAGCGATTCCGTTGCATTTCATATTAAAGCAGATTCCTACTATGATACTTTAGTGTTGAAGTAAACCGAGTTTCTGTGTCACCAGTAAAGCCTCCAATAGCCCTCAACAGTAGCAGAAATCCGTTTTATTACGAAGTGCAGAATAATGAAAAAATCCCTCTTGTTCACTGCTAAAATCACTGTTTTGACTTTGAGAGCCAATATCTCAGGTAAAGCAGAGTAAATTAATGAAAATTTCAGCAATCTTTTAAGGATTTATTTATCTTTCATTTAGAAAAAGGATTCATTCAAATCGGTTGAGATTTGCGGTTTCTGCAGCGAAAAATCTGCTGGGTTGTTTTTTTGGCGGACCCTGTAATTTTTGTGAATTTGCAGCTTTTCTTATGTAGCTTATCCAGAGTGTGCCAAAAAAACCCGCAGATTTTTCGCTGTAGCAACCGCAAATCTCAACCGATTTGAATGACTCCTTTTTTAAATGAAAGACAAATAAATCCTTAAAAGACTGCTGAAATTTTCATTAATGTACTCTGCTTAGTTCCTGAGATATTTGCTCTCAAAATCAAAACAGTGATTTTGGCAGTTAACAAGAGGGATTTTTTTATTATTCTGCACTTCGTAATAAAACGGATTCCTGCTACTGCAAAGGGCTCTTGGAGGCTTTACAGGTGACACAGAAACTCGGTTTACTTCAACAGTAACACTAAGGTATAATTAGCCTCAGCAGTAGGAATCTGCTTTATTGTGAAATGCAACGGAATCGCTCTTGTTCTTTGCCAAAATCTGTTTCGACTTAGAAGGCAAATATCTCAAGAACTAAACTATGAATCTCAATAAAAATTGCACCAATCTTTGAAGAATTTATCAGACTTTCATTCAAAAAAGGTTTCATTCAAATCGGGCAAAACTGACTTTTAGGCGTCCCCAATGAGGGC
The DNA here is from genome assembly GCA_030248155.1 of Sabatieria punctata. Lineage (NCBI taxonomy): Eukaryota > Metazoa > Nematoda > Chromadorea > Araeolaimida > Comesomatidae > Sabatieria > Sabatieria punctata. Next base: position 146,900 of record JASANB010000177.1, on the reverse strand, counting down.
GTATATCTCAGGATCTAAGCAGAGCACAGTAATGAAAATTTCAGCAATCTTTTAAGAATTTATTGATCTTTATTTAAAAAAGGATTCACTCAAATCCGTTGAGATTTGCAGCTGCTACAGCGGTGGCAAAACTGACTTTTAGGGGTCCCTAACAAAAATTTCGATTTGATCTACCGTATTCAGTTGACGACTCCTAAGCCTAAACCTAAACCTAAGCCTAAGCCTGAGCCTAAGCCTAAGCCTAAGCCTAAGCCTAAGCCTAAGCCTAAGCCTAAGCCTAAGCCTAAGCAAGAAAGTGATTAATTAATATAAGTATAATAGAGGGACCCCTAAAAGTCAGTTAAGGCAAATCTCAACGGATTTGAATGAATCCTTTTTAAATGAAAGATCAATAAATTCTTAAAAGATTGCTGAAATTTTCATTAATGTGCTCTGCTTAGATCCTGAGATATAAGCCCTCATTAGGGACCCCTGAAAGTCAGTTAAGCCCAAATCGGTTCAGATTCATGGTTGCAAAAGTAAAAAATCTACTGGGTTGTTCTTTATCACTCTTGTTCATTGCCAAAATCTCTGTTTTGACTTTGAGGACAAATATCTCAGGAACTAAGCAGGCTATCTTAATAAATGTTACATCAACCTTTCAAAAATTTATTTATCTTTCATTTAAAAAAGGATTCATTCAAATCGGTTGAGATTTGCGGTTGCTACAGCAAAAAACTCTGCTGGGTTGTTTTTTGGCGCACCCTGTATAAAATAAATATGTATTATAGGGGTATAGCTCTGGTCCTAGAGGGTCACTGATGTACGTACATGCACCATTGGTGTACGTTTGACATCTCTTTTAACATATTTGGATACCAGCCGGATCCGCGAAAAAACTGCTTAACCACCTTCCCTTATTGTATAGCTGAGCTGACTTTCTCGCAAAATGCATGTTAAGTACCTTTTCTAAGGAGCGCGATTGGCTTTACGGCGGCAACAGAAATGGAGATTGGGGATAGCTATATGTATTGTTAATTGGTTGTCTAAATTCAAGGGCTATCTAATGGTATGAATCACTTCCTCCAGCTACTAAGCGCGAAATGGAGAAACGGCTTTGTTTTTGGCGCTTTTAGGGTGCGAAAAGTGGACCTAATTTTGGCCTTGTCTGTTCTTTTGAATCTAAGCCGTTTGTCTGCGATCTCAGGAACTCCAAGTGATGAAAGGAAAGAGCTTGAATTTAGACAACTGCCACAAGTTCAAACTAATGTAATCGATTTTTAGCGAGTTTTTTTCTGTTGATAGTCTGACCAACTTATATGACTTTAACACTATACATACAGGTCTGCAAAAATCCAGATAGATTTTAACCTATTTTTAAGGGTTTTCGACGATTTCGTAGAGACCGACCCAAATTAGGTCCACCTACTCTAGTTGGTCAGCATAGTTTCTCAGGTAATATGAACAATTGAAGCGTCGTGACGAAGAAATGCCTCAATCCATAAATAGATGAAACGAGAAAAACGCGTTCAAAGTTTGCGGCCAGCCTGAAATAAATTGTGCAAAATGCTATGCCCTAAAGGGTAAGAGGCCCATACGAGTGCTACTTTGCACCTGAGTTTGGGCAACCACATGTTTCCTGATTTGCATATTTTTAAAAATTTGTGATACATAGTGAACTTACCTAGGCTGTTTTAAGGTCTAAACCATAAAACAGCCTAAGTCCATATTCACAAATTTAAAAAAATATCAGTAAGAGTAACAGAGTGGTATAACTAGAGGCTTGATTGCCTTGCAGAACTCGGGGTAGTGACTAGTAATCTTGCCATCAATCTGCAGCTTAAAAATAGAGCTACTGTACGTACAATAATCTGAAATGTAAAACTCTAGTTGAGAGATTCCAGAATAGGGAGTCAAAAGGTGGCCCAAGGCCCATTTTAGTCTTCAAAAGCGGCATTCGATCAACGTTTCTTGAACTAGTCTATCAGTATTTTGAGGCCCCCGATTTTTAAGTTAAATAATGATTAATGAATGAGAAATTTGAGTTCAAAATTTTATCAACCTTAGTAAATGATGGAAAATTTGTGATTTTCAGCCGTTAGCTAATTTACGCTAGTGTTCTTGCCACTACGTATTCTGTAGCTGAAGGTGAAGGATAGCGCTACAATAATCTGAAATATAGAGCATAGATTTTATGGGTTACAGAATAAGCTGTTGTGGCTGAAAGGGGGTCGAAAAAATTTTTTCTTCAAAAACGCAATTCGACCGATGCTTCTTAAAGAGTCAAAAAGTACTCTTAAACCCCCGATTTTTAAGTCAAAATGCTGATTACTAAGCCAGAACATCAACTTCCAAATTTTGATCCAATAGTTAAGCAGCCCGATTACTGTATCTTCGAATTGAAGCATCAAATCTGGGATTCCTTTTAAGAGGTTTGAGAACTCGGCTATACTACGTATTAGCGTATCAACTTTTAGCTGTCTAGGTCAATGTTTTAATTTTGAGTGTGAATATTGAGGTTCTTGACGTGGGCTTACTGTAGGCTTTTCTTGAACTGAATTTCGGGCACTGTTAAAAAATTGCGTTGGTGTGTTATGACATAGAATGTTTTCAGATGAAATTTGTATTGAACATGTCTGTAGTTAGGGGATCGTGCTGTCGAGTAGAACTCAATTTTTTCAAAAAGTGGACTGAGGCATTTCTTTGTCTGAACGCTTCAATTATTTTGTGATGTTTGAATTGTTGAAAATACTGATTATTGTACTGCAAGTCTATCTATCCGTGACTGCGTCCAGTTCCGTTTTGACTGTTTATAGAGCCCGGTACCTGGATAGATTTCCTCGTAAACAGTGTTGCTCCATTTCTTGTTAGTAGCGAATCCCTCAAACAGGCTGAACAGTTGGTAGGACATGGCAGCGAAGGAGATGACAATGAGAGTGAACCAGACCACCTGTCCTTTGGTGGACTGGGAGTTGACCAGGTCGTGCACCCCATGGCAGTGAGTGTTTCGTATCCACTGACGGAACACTTTCATTCCGGTCTCCGTCTCCACACTGCGCGACTTGCGCTTTCGCCGCACGATAACTGTCGGCTGTCGCAACACGTCAGTGGCTGACGAATTGTCCATGTTCATTGAGGAAAATCCATTCAATCTCACCGTTTCATCCATTTTTGGGAAGAGGTCTGGTGGCAAAAAAGAAGAACTACCATTCAGAGAGCAGAAAATCGGCGATCTCACTGTTTTAGCTCAATAGGTCTCGATGGAAATGAAGTTTAATTTGCCGCCTGGAACGCCCGCCGGCCAGCGTAGCCGCCCTTCTACGGTTGTCTGAGATGCATTTATTTGGCAAAAATTAAGCGCCCCTCGCAGAATGAAGCCCTAGTCTAATCAGTTGGGACAGAGAGACCTTCCGTCTCGCTTGAACGATTCTAATCTATTGCGAGCTGACATTGCATACCGACCGAGGTGAAAAATGAAATTAGCGGCATAACGCGGCTTATTTGAAGGTTCAGTTGGTTAATGAATGCTTTTTGTCCGAAATTTGTGGCTGTGAACGCGCCTCAGACCGTACCGAAAAACAGTGCGGCGCTACACAGTCTGGCACTTAACGCCGTTTATTTTACTCTAGCACCGTATATATGGTATCGGTGGTACCTATGTAGGTTAGTGGCGCCAAATATGGTACGGGTACTATTTTACAGGCGATTTTAGCAATTTTAGTGTCTGAAATTCTAAAAATTTGCAGTAATTTACTAAAATTATTATTTGTCAGTGAGTGTCCGAAAAATCATTTCCGGGCCCCGATCGGTTGGTCTGGCCTAAGTCGGGTGGTGGCCAACCAAATTATAGATTTTGAATTTTAATTCAATTACAATTAAATTTATTGGAATCGTTTTTAATTATTTTCAATTACAATTACAGGGTCCGTTAACCATACAATAAAATATCCCCGCATTACAGTTGTCTGTATATATACTGAAACGGAGTTGAGAGTAAACAGTAAAGTTGAGAGTAAAGTAAAAGTAAAGTTGAGAGTAAACCAAAAAGTAAACACCTTTTGGTGCCGAGGACCCTTCGAACCTACCTTCATTCAAGTTCTGAGGCAAACTCCAGTCCTACTTCAAGTTCAAGTCCTGCTACAAAGCTTCTCCTGTTTCCCTGTTTCCGCTCCTCCACTTCATGTATTCCTTGGTTCGTGATCATCAGGCACAGAGGTGGCCCTCCATTGATGCTCACATATCGTCCACAGCATTTCAAGACTGCCTCAAGCTTCTAAAAGAACAAAACCTGCGATTGCAGATCGAACAACAGCAGCGTTATCGAGCGTGGCAGATGGAACAGGCCGAAGAGCGCCAGCGCCTCGATCGTATGTTCGCCCATTACCTGTCTCAATGCAGTAAGGCTCCTGTGAAAGAGGAAGAAGTTTCGTGTTCTGGCACTTCGGGTGTCCAAGTGGACTCATTAAACACTCCCTTTACTGGGTTAATGGCTGCTCAAGTGGCAGTGAAGGAAGTCGAGGAGAAGAAAGAAGTCGAGAAAGATAAAGAGGCGATGTTAGATGTTGGAGCTTCGGATATTCTTTGTTTGGCAAAAGGCCATTTGGAATCCAGTTCTGTTGACGTTGTGCAGCAGGCACCTTTTCAACGCGCGTTTTCTGGGGCACAAGCGGATGATCCCGACGATGTGGCCTCTGCCGATGCTAAGAATTCGGCTTTGTTCCAGGCTTTTCTTCAGGACGTCCAAGATGGTTCAGTTGTTGCTAGTGCAGTTTGCTCAGTGCAGGACGGTCCTGTTCTCTTAGATGTGGGAAAAAGAAGGAGAAAGAGGCGAAGGAAAAAAAAAAGGGAAAGAAGAGAAGAAGTTTGAAGAGAAGATAGAAGTAGGGAGCAGAAGGAAGGAAGATGAAGAGGAAGAGAAAGAAGTTATGTGGATGAAGAGGAAGAGGCCGCGTCAGTGGCTCAGTGGGTAGCTTGCTGCCTCTGAGTCACGGCGGCCCCTGCATCCCTAGTGGTTGTAGTGGTTCATCCTCTCGGCGCGGCAAGTTTACTTGCTGCAAAGAGTTGGTCGTCGGCACAACGCTCCACCCAGGCCACCGAAAGCTGGTTTACAGCGAGTAGATAAAATGGGAACCAACTGGATCTGCCGTTGCACCGAAGCTCCTCCTACAGCATGCCAATCTGGAGAAAGATCAATTGACGTCAAGTGCTGGCTGAGACGACACAACAAGGCCAATACCGGTTTAGGTCCAGCGCCGGGCGGCAGTGGACGCTGTCAGCACTACGACGTCAATGCGCCTGGCGCCCTCTTGGTGCTTGGCGCCCAACAGCATGGCTAGAGTGGCTGGCAGTGAAAGAAGGGCAACGTCCGAGATGACGAAACCACGGGGGAAGCGGAATGGACCTCGAGTCTGATCGCAGGCCGTAAGGCCCCCCCGCACATCGGATCGGATCGGATCGGAAGAGGAAGAGAGTTAGAAGGAAGAAAGAAGGAGAAGAAGAGAAAGAGAAAGAGAAAGAAGAGAAAGAAGGTGAGAAAGGAAGAAGAAAGATGATGACGAGAAGAAAGGGCGTGAAGAGAGTGATGGGAAGTAAGAGGATGAGAAGAAAAGGGATGATGAAGGGAAGAGGAATGAAAAGAAGAAGGAAGAAGAGAAGGACAGAGAGAGGGTTGAGAACAAAGAGAACGAGAAGGCAGATGAAAAGAATGGCAGTTCGTTTGAGTTCGCTTCATAACAGATGGAATCCAGTTTCTCCCATGACAAGTCAACAGATCCAAGCAAAGGCGCAGAAAGGCCGAAGCGTGGCGCGCAAGAGATCGAGTCAGTACGGTGTCAATGCAGAGCAGTTTTCCGGAGATGCCGAGTCAACAGAGGCGGAGCAGTTCCCGCAGTTCACTTTCCCTGACTCCCCGATTGTCAGGCACAGCGGCGGCCAGTTGACACTCGTCCAAAGGGGAGTGATGAAGAATTTGATAGTTTTGTGTGAGTGTTTGTAGTATCGTGCTATCGAGTAGTTGTGTGTGAGTGCGTTCGAGTGCGTGTGTTGTGTTGTATACACGAACTAACTAGTAAAGACTCTCAACTCCGTTTCAATACATATACATATACATTGTTTGTATAATATACATTGTTTTTCATTTGTATATATACATATACATATACATATGTATTGGATTTTCTAATATGTTTTATACATATGCAAACGAACCTAATTTGTATATTTCCGTTTGCATATTTCTAATAATAGAAAATGGCACTACCTCACCGTTATCTATTCTCAAAACTTCATTCTGCAGGAACTTTTAGTTCTCAATTTTGGTTTTCCTCTGCCGGCTATCATTGAAAAGTTTAGACCTTTCTTTTAAGACCAGACTAAGTCGAACTTACGCTAAAGACTACATTGGTTAGGTAAATTAATCATGAAATCCTGCAAATAACTTATTGATTGTTCGACTTTTTCTCATGAAAATGAAACATTTTGTATTCATTTAGGGATCGTCCATAAACGACGTCGTTCCAGAGGGGGAGGGGGGGGTCGGCTGAAATGCGATGATGGACGACGCACCAGGAGGGGGAGGGGGTAGCAAAAAACGACGCCGCTTTTTTCGGAATGTTAGGATACTTGGATTGCATTATTTTCGATTTATGCACATTCTGTCAAAGGTTTCTATATACAGAAAACCTTCCCAGAGTGGTTGTAGGGGTTTATTCAATTGATTGCGCAGTATGGTAACAAGAAAACGTTATATAACTGTATGTACTGCCCTTATATCGGGGGGGGGGTTAGACCGAAAACGACGTGGCTGTAGGGGGAGGGCGGCCGAAAAATCGGGATTTTGGAACGACGTCGTTTATGGACGGCCCCTTATCACAAGCTTCAGTTGCTTGTTATCTTGACACTGTTTAAATTTTTTAATGAATGTCGTGCCAGTTTTCTGATTGATTACTATACTTTATGCAGTAAACTGAGTAGGTTTCATTGTTTTGTAGACCACTTACGCTTCAAATTCATTGTTTTCTCAACACAAATTTAGTATGACCACATTCAGAAATAGTATTGCTTGTCAATTTAGGCCTGAAAATGAATTTTCAGCAAAATTGTGCAATTATCTGAAAATATATAAATATACAAAAAATATGCAATAATTCGGTTTTTGTTTGCATATGTATACAGTATAGATAAAAAAAATGTCCCATCGCTTTTTCGGCCTTCACTCAAACGTTTCGTTCTCAGTCACTTCTTTACCGATTTGGCTCAAATTTTCAGCAAAAATTAACAACATGGTTGGCTAAATATTCTGCAAGTGTGGTGCCAAAATTCCAACTCATACTGGTTTTATGACCCGAAAACTAGGAATGAGGGTGGTCCACGCAAATTTATTTTTTTTCGGTAATACAAGGAGTACAGGCCTGAAACTTGCAGGAATGATTGGTGTTGCTATTGGGCATAACATACTAAGCGGGCAGCCCTGTAGCTCAAAGGGCACTAAAATGGGGGAATTTCAAAAACATGACGAAATATGACTTTTCTTCATAAAACCGGCAAAATGACGATTCTAAAGATTTTCAATATTCAAAAAACGCTGCAGGGATGGTTACTATGGTGTGGAACAGAGCTTAAATATCAGGTTCATTTATTTGTCGAACTTCCTGCTACAATCTATGTATATTAACAACAGATTCAGTGCTTTGATTCTAGAAGGTGCAGATTTCTTAACTATGGGATTTTCACTCATGTTTTTGAAATTCCCCCATTTTAGTGCCCTTTGAGCTACAGGGCTGCCCGCTTAGTATGTTATGCCCAATAGCAACATCAATCATTCCTGCAAGTTTCAGGACTGTACTCCTTGTATTACCGAAAAAAAATAAATTTGCGTGGACCACACTCATTCCTAGTTTTCGGGTCATAAAACCAGTATGAGTCGGAATTTTGGCACCAAACTTGCAGAATATTTAGCCAACCATGTTGTTAATTTTTGCTGAAAATTTGAGCCAAATCGGTAAAGAAATGACTGAGAACGAAACGTTTGAGTGAAGGCCGAAAAAGCGATGGGACATTTTTTTTATCTATACTGTATATACATATTCATATACATTTGAACCTACTTTGTATATATACATATACATATATATTTGAAAATCCTAATATTTGCCATCTGTACCCCGCATATTTTTACTGTAGGAACTGCTAACCTTAACCGATTTGAGCATCTCTTAATTTTAATGAAAGATGAATAAATTCTTGAAAGTTTGGTGAAATTTTCATTAAGATAGTCTGCTTAGTTCCTGAGCTGAGATATTTGCCCTAAAGTCAAAACAGCGATTTTGGCAAAGCACAACAGGGATTCCGTTGCACTTGATAATTAAACAGATTCCTACTGCTGAGGACTAACGTAGGAGACTTTATACGTAGGTGCCGTGCCACACGCTCGGCTACTTCACCAGGAAAGGCTCGTAGCTGCAGTAGGAATCTGTTTTCTTATGAAGTGCAACGGAATAAGAAAAATCTTTCTTGTTCATTTGCCAAAATCACTGCTTCAACTTTGAAGGAAAGTATCTTAGGAACTAAGCAGATTATCTTAATGAAAATTTGACCAAATAAGAGTTTATTCATCTTTCATTTAAAAAGATTCACTCAAATCGGTAGAGATTTACGTAGTTACAGCAAAAATCTTCCGAGTTGTTTTTAATCCTACTTATGCATTGCCAAAATCACTGTCTTGACTTTGAGGGAAAATATCTCAGGAACCAATCCGGCGGAAAATTTTAATTGTTCATTTTTTAAATTATTTTTGAATTTTTTTCAGAATTGTCGTATTTTTGCTGTTAAAACACAGTGGCGTACCTACACAGAGCTTGAAAAAAATGCCCGCTTAAAAGTTTAGAGATATCATCTGATTGGCCTGCTGCTCAACCATGACGAGAAAATTTTAAAAAGTTGCCATTTAAGGAACACAAAAATGATTTCGGGGAAAAATTTACAGTTTTTAGGGGAAAATTTACACTTCAGTATCAACACACACACACAGTCTAAAGGTTTTATCGTTTTTTTTACCAAAAACTCTTCCTACCTTTGGCAAAAAGGGGAGTGTACACAAGCCAAACCGTACATTCAAAGATCACTACTGTTTTATCTTCTATGAACTACAAGGTGAAAAAAACTGCAAGTAAAATGTTACAAAACAAAATGAAGTCAACATAAAATAGGCAGTAAGTTTTTGCTTGAAATCACTAGCGCCCCTATACTTTTGCATATTCCCCATGTGACATAATTGCAAAAATAATTGAAATTTTGGCGAATGCAGATCGCACAGCATGGACAAAAATTAAGTATAGTATAGTTTAATAGCGCTTGGGGGAGTGCGTTTTTGAAAAGTCGTACTATTAGAGAGTGCGTGTTTTATACTGTACATATTTTTTCTGAGCTTTTTAGAAGTTTTACGGTATGCAGCAACAATGCCAATGAAAAGTCGTTGATCCGCTCAAGGTCGCATCCTATTCATTAGAATGACGTGTTAATTTCTTGCCCCAAGTGTTAATTAGATACAACCTCAACAGCTGTTAGAATGAAAGCGTGGAAAATAATTAAAAATAGCGGTCTTCCTCTTTCTTTCTTCCTTGCTAATAGAATACCAGGTACAAAATGTACGTACGTACAGTGTATAGCTATAGCGTTATGATACAGCAGAGTTTTGAATGACGCGGTGCGTGGGGTGTGTGCGCAGGTAATCGAGTTCACAATTTTTGTCTGATATTGCATACGTTTGTCCTTTAAACCATACGCAACGCAAGTATATACATCCGTTTGGACCTGGTTTGGACAAATCAACTACAAAAACTTTCAAATGAACCGCTCATATTGGAAAGGTTTTCTGGTGACAAATCAGGAAGGCGTTTGGCAACACGTAATAATAATAATTGAGACAAAACAAAATAGGGAACTTAGTAGATTTCTAACCTGTTGAGGTGTGCGGACGGAATCAAAGATGGCATATGAAGCCAAGTTGAGACAGCCTCGCGGTGATTCAATTATCTGACCAAAACAGAAAGCTAATTAGCACTGAAGGCTTGTAGGATCTAGAGACGCCATAGCATTTGATTTGCTAATGCGCAACACGCGTATGATTCAGAGGGGGTCTGGGGATCAGAGCAGCCTTTTGCTTTGTCTGCTTGATTCTGAGACAGCCACTAAACTTTGAACTTGCCTACATGCTTGCTCATTTTTAGTTTTACTAGCGAATTGTGGTTTGGTTTGTTTTCAGAAGTACATACAGTACAAGCTCACTTTTAGTTTTACTAGCGAATTGTGTTTTGTTTTAAGAAGTACATACATCGGAGCGTCGGAGCGCGTTTTGCCTCATAAATATAGTTGTAGAGGGGCCAGAGCTCTGTACTGTCCTGTAACCTAATCTGCGCAACGTTCTGCTGTAACACTAATTTGCGCAAGGGAAAAATCGGCTTTTCCTGTTGTTGGGGCTGACTGCGATATTTTTAGTTAGTCAAAACACACTGAACGATCTATAAATGCTTATACACACTACGGAAAACAAAACAGAAAGGAACAAACAAAATATAGGTAACTGTACAGTACAGTTCAATCGCACTGGTGTGACAGAAAAAACGACATTAAAGTTCCGTCTTTGGCTGAGCGGCTTTTCTCACTCTGCTGTCATTAAATTCATGGAATTAATTGAGATAACTCAGTCTGTAATGAATTTCTTTCGAAGTAATTGAATAAGACTACTCACCCCAGAGCCCACAGTAATAGAATTCGCGTATATGCAATTATAATCAAACACTCAACGCGCCTGATTGAATGTGTTTTTCGGGAAATCAACTTTTTATAGAAACGTCAAATCGCAAAACGGACTCCAGATTCTTATTCCTCATACAGTTATAAGTTTGCTGATATACACTATACATGTTTGGGTATTCGTTCTTCACTTCGTTTGGGAGAAAAAATGCATTTTTCGAAAGGGTGAGGGTTAAAAAATTGTCTGCAGTCCGTTGCCCAACAATTTTAAAATTTGACTGAAACGGTATAAACGGCCTCAGAACCGGCTCATAATCACGAGTCAAACTTAATTTTTGTCTGTAGAATCCACGTTCGGGGACGGGGACTGTGGTGGTACGATATACGGTACCCCTACCAAGGGCATGGGGTGCCGGTACCATATGGTACGACATCTGAACGGAGCGGTACCGTATATGGTACCGATACAGGTACCAATGCGAAGGTATGTGGTCAATACCTTGTACCATCACAGTGGCCGAACGTGGGGGACCATTTAAGGTACCGTCACAGTCCCCGAACGTGGGGGTAGCATATATGGTGCCACTGGCCTAGGTACCGGCACCATATATAGTAGCGGCACCCTAAAATGTAAGAGTACCATATAAACGGCGTTAAGTGCCTGACTGTAATAACCGTAGTCAGCTTCCTTCAACAAAATAACGTGGTGGCGAGGAACAGAGAATGGGAAATTTTTTCTGCAAGTACAAAAATAGCAAACACCATTACTATTGGCAAGAATATCTTGCTATTGGTAACCCTTTCTACGCTTTTTCAAACTAATTTAGGCTGATTAAAGGGTTAATGATATGTTTGGCGTTGCGTGTGTAGTTGCGCTAGTTAGAAAATGCACACCACTTGCTGTACGTACAACCGCGAAGGCTACCGTAACCTTGTACGCGCCAAACAGTAGTTGTAGCGCTGTGTGATTAGCAGCCCGCTCGCCCTTTGTTGTCTAGAACTTTCGTCATTCTCTCCGTCTGGCTGTCTGGCGAGCGGTCGTGTCATTATTCTTCTGTCTATTAATTAATTGTTGTTGGAGGTAAACGTTGTTCTAAGATCGGCCACTACAAGGAACAGCAAGACCCAGCAACAAAACAACTGGCGACCAACGGTGGCATTCGGCGATCGCGGAAGAAAGAAAAAGACGATTTCCGAGGGAGGACGGTATTTCTTCACCTACCAACTTTCGGACGCACGCCTGGTTGGCGGCTGCTCTCAACTCAGAAGAGGAAGGACGCGCAAACACCAACGGTCAGCGTTTTTTCTCACTGATTTGGTTGGAGAGGAGGTCTCAGTACTTGTGATCTAATCACTTGTACCCCTCCTCATCTTCATTCCTGCCGAAGGAGGAGTCACCTACTCCATTCCTGCCGAAGGAGGAGTCGCCTACTCCATTCCTGCCGAAGGAGGAGACGCCTGCTTCATTCCTGCCGAAGGAGGAGACGCCTACTTCATTCCTGCCGGAGGAGGAGACGCCTACTCGTGCCTACTCGTTCCTGCCGGAGGAGGAGAAGTCTGCGCGTGTCTACTCGTCCCTACCGGAGGAGAATTCGCAGCGTTCGCACCGGAGGAGGATTCGCAGCGTTCGCACCGAGGAAGGAACCGTACGTCCGTACCGCGGGGAGCCTTCGCAGCGCCGAAGTCTTCGCAGTGTCGCACCGCCAACGTTTCTTCGCAGTGTGACAACGTTTCTTCGCAACGTCGCGGCTCCGCAGCTTCGCAGCTTCGCACCGCCGGGCGCCGAATTGAAACAACGCGGAAACAACCGGAAACAACACGGAAACTACAGGAAATCGTGCACCAACCACCGCGATGTCCAACCGCCGGGCTCACATCCCGGCACCTCAACCTTATTGGCAGACAGTCGATGACCATCCACCTCTCAAATGGCCACTCTGGGAGCGGCTATTCAACGCGTTTCTCACCGGCCTGGATGCAACCAGGGACAACACGGCAAAATTGACGGACAACGAGAAGAACGACTTTCTTCTCTCGTTTTTGGGGACAGCCGCGCTTCCCCAATTCGCCAGTCACCCTGTGTTCAATGCCGATCCAGACGCCGATTTCGAGGAGTTCCTGGCAGCCGCCCGGGAGACTTTCTACAGGCCTGTCAATCCGGTACTGGCCCTGTTCGACTTTATGCAGCACTCACAAGGGTCTACACAGTCAATCACTGAGTACATTCGCGTACTCAGGACTCTGATCCAGCAGTGCACGTTCCCTGTCGATCAGGGGACACGACGCATCGAGGAACGCACCTTAATCGACTATCTGCTAGCAATACAACTGGTGCGCGGCCTACACAGCCGTGCTACACAGGAGAAACTGCTCGCCCTCGACGCAGTGGATTTGGACAAATTCACTGCACTCGCATTGGCTGATGAGAGCGCCAAAAAGGATGCTGCAAACATGGCACCCGGGTCATCGCAGATCAGCGCTACCTCACACCACCGGTACAACCGGGGCAAGGGACCTAGCTCCGCGCAGCACACAGGACCCAGACCTACGCCGGTACGCCCCAGTACCTCAGTCAACCGCCAGCCAACCGGTAGGAGAGTCTGCCGGCATTGTGGAGATTCCTCTCACGCAGACAGCAGGGATTCCAGATGCCGCGCCCGCGGTCAGACCTGCAAGAAGTGTGGTAAGGAGGGCCACTTCCAGCGAGTCTGTAGGAGCAACCCCTGCTCTACCTCGCGCCCTCTGGCTAAACAACACTGTCGACTCACTCACCAGATGCGCAGCAATCACAAAAAGGGCAGGAAGAGTGTCAATGCTTTGCACACTCAACCACCTTATTGTGAGGTTCACATCGCCTCTACTGATGATGCTCCTGCCGAACCACTGCGTTTGATGGTTGACACAGGCTCGGACGTCACTGGGATCACTCGGGACGACTTCCATAAGCACTTCCGGGCCACCAAACTGCAAACGGCTGACCCGATTGTCAATTTCGACCAGTCAGAAGTGCCCATTGAAGGACAATTTCCTGCACAACTCTTCTTCCAAGGACGAACTGCCAACGTGTCTGTGTACGTGTTTGGTGATTCCTGCACCAATACACTAGGCATGGATGCAATGCGTGCGCTGGATCCAGTGTATATCACTATCCAGGCCAAAAACACCATTGTCCGCGCAGTCACCAAGTCCAACTCACCAGAGGATGTCAACGACGGTGCTCCCGCCAGCAGCGCGCCACCAGCAGATATCTCTGACGTCTCTACTCCTATGCTAGCTGCCAAGGATACTCAGACCTGGGAGAAAGCAGGATTGCTGTCGCTGCTACACAGCTTTCCCAAGCTCACGAGCACAGCTATCGGCACTTTTCCCGGATTCAAGCACAGAATCCGGCTGAAACCTGACACGCGGGTACCACCCGCCCAACCAGTTCGCTCCATTCCAGTGCGCTTTGAGCAACTTGCAGAGAAGGCAGTCAAGGAAATGGAGGAGCAAGGTATCTGGGAGAAGGTCGCACACTCAGACTACGTGCATGGAATGGTCGTGGTGGCAAAAGCAGACGATTCTACTGCTGTATGCATCACTTCCGACCTGTCTCCGCTCAACAAAAACGTGGATCCAGTGCTGTATCCACTACCCAACATCCAGGATTTGCTGTACACGCACCTCGCTGCTGCTACAGTGTTCAGCAAAATAGACCTGCGGAAGGCCTATTTCAACATCGAGCTTGATGATGAGTCTCAGTTGCTAACAACTACAGCCACACTGTGGGGCTACTATGCATACCGCAAGTTGCCCATGGGACTCAAGGATTCTGCAGCTGTATTCCAGAAGCTGGTTCACGAAACGCTTGCTGGGATTCCTGGATGCCAGCCCTACATAGACGATATCATTGTCTATGGAAGGAATCGAGAGGAGCACGACCGCACTCTATGGCTGGTTCTACAGAAGTTGGATGCCAAAAATCTCCGACTGAACCTCAGCAAGTGCACCGTCGCCTCACCCAGCATCTCGTTTCTGGGCCATGTGATCGCCAACAGATGGGTCAGCCCAGATCCACACAAGTTGGACTCGATTCGCAACATGGAACGACCCCAGAACAAGCTGGACGTGCAGAGTTTTTTGGGTGCGATCAACTACCTGAGCAAGTTCGTTCCTAGCCTGACCGATGCCTCAGAACCACTTCGTGTGCTCACCCGAGCAGACACGAAATTCAAGTGGGAGCAGCCAGAGCAAGCTGCCTTCGATCGACTCAAATCTCTGATCTGCGACAAACGAGGACTCAAACTCAAGATGTTCGATCCGGAGAAACCCACCATCGTGACTACAGACGCCTCCGCCTATGGAATAGGTGGAATGCTGTCCCAAGTGCACTGCGGCCAGGAGTACCCAGTGGCATTTGGACACCACACGCTGGACCCCACCAAACGGCGTTGGGACACCACAGAAAGGGAAGCGTTCGCTGCCATGTTCTTCTGCGAAGACTGGGAGAAGTACCTACTTGGCAGTCACTTCACACTACGCACGGACCACCAGGCTCTGCAAGCTCTGCTGCACCGGCAGACCAACCAGCGCCGATCTCAGAAGTTCGAACGTTGGGTGCATCGCCTCAACGTTTTTGACTACTCAGTCGAATTCGTGGCTGGACGCAAAAACTACATGGCCGATGCATTATCCAGACTGCAGAAGGTGCCAGACGTGCCTAGAGTCTGCAGCACCACTAAGAAGGGTCTTTCCATCGAAAAGATTGCTAACGCTACGGACCAGGACCCTCAGCTGCAACTTGTGAAGCGTTTCTGCACCAGAGGGTGGCCAGTTAAACGTAAGCTGCCGCCTCAGCTCCTGTCAACGCCTTTCTACACGCTGCGTGACAATCTCTCCCTGGAGCATGGATATGTCATCCAAGACAACAGCCAGATCGTGGTTCCACAAGTCTTGCGACCAGATCTGCTCTCCATGGCTCACGAAGGACATCCAGGCATCGTTGCCTTCAAACGGAAGCTTAGAGAGACCTACTGGTGGCCTGGAATGGCTACTGAGGCTGAGCGTTTCGTCAGGGACTGTGGAAACTGTCTCAACTCGGCCAAGTCAGCACCCAAGCTGCACCTGAAGGGCCAGTATCTGTACACACTGAAGGAGCCGTGGGAGGAACTCTCCATCGACATCACAGGGCCATTCGATAATGCCCCTGCTCATCAGAAGAACATCGTTGTGCTCGTGGACAACTACTCTAAGTTCCCAGAGGTTCTGTGCACGAAGGACACAACTTCTGGCAGAATCATTCGCTGGCTCAGGGAGATCTTCGCTCGTTTTGGCAACCCAGCCAAAATAATCTCTGATAACGGACCACAGTTTGTCAGTGAGGAGTTTCGAAACTTCCTGACAGAACGGGACATCATCCACGAGACAACACCTGTCTACACTCCTCAACAAAACGCGTTCGTGGAGGTCTTCAATCGATTCATCAAGCACCACATTCAGACGTTCAGCTCGAGTCTACCGTGGGAGGAAGGCCTTCAGCGATCCCTCACTCACTTCCGCGCTACACCTCGAGAGGGCCAGGAGCTCAGCCCTGCGCAGAAGTTCTTCGGACGCAGACCTCGATTGGGCTGGGAAGTCTACCGACAACCCCGCAAAACGGCTCAAAAAGAGGAAGGAGGGGAAGACAAGCGACCGCGGCAAAGACAACAGCAACCAAGCCAAAACACTGCTAGCTCAGGACAACTGTTCGCTGTTGGGCAGAAGGTGCGCACCAAACGACCTCACACGCCTAAGGGACTCAGCCCCTGGAGCAACAAAGTGCTAACGGTTGTGAAGGTACTTGGCAGATTCAACTACCTGCTGTCTGACAAGCAGAAGTGGAACGGGCGCAACATGCAACGTGTTGCCGACCGGCCGGGACCATCTGTCTACGAAGCTGAGGCAACCGCGCCAGAACCAGCTCAGCCGCGACCACAACGACGACACCACCCTCAGCGGAATCGTCAACCACCAGACCGCCTAGGGGACTGGCTCTACTACTAACCGACGTTTCCGCCTCAAGAAGAAAGAAGGTGGTTGATATGTTTGGCGTTGCGTGTGTAGTTGCGCTAGTTAGAAAATGCACACCACTTGCTGTACGTACAACCGCGAAGGCTACCGTAACCTTGTACGCGCCAAACATTGTAGTTGTAGCGCTGTGTGATTAGCAGCCCGCTCGCCCTTTGTTGTCTAGAACTTTCGTCATTCTCTCCGTCTGGCTGTCTGGCGAGCGGTCGTGTCATTATTCTTCTGTCTATTAATTAATTGTTGTTGGAGGTAAACGTTGTTCTAAGATCGGCCACTACAAGGAACAGCAAGACCCAGCAACAAAACAGTTAACAATAACGCTTTCTACACGAGCACGTTCTCTCACCTGCCAGTATGCACCACAAATGGATTTTGGATTCTGTTGAGTCGGGATGTAATCTTTTGCCTTTTTGGCAGCTATTATTGCGTAAATCTGATGATGTGCAACTAAGAAAAAGTTATTTAAAGAGTATTGAACCGAAAAGCAGTGTTTTAGCTTTCATTCGTTAATGCGGTCAACGGCCAAAAGTGTCCGAATTAATGCGCAGAAAATCTAATATGATGTACATTTCTTACTATAAAAAGATAGGCAACTCCGTGGCTGGAATCACGACCTCGAAGAGATTGGCGCTGTAATACACACAATCTCGTCACGGCTAAAACCAATATTTCAATCTGAAGCATTCAAGACGGCCTTGGGAGGATCAGTGAATAATTAATGAACCCTTATATAATAACAATAGAAATTATCAAAAACATCGGCCGCTCTTCGACAGTTATGCAGCAGGTTTCATTCGCAACCACTTGGTAACTGAAGAATCTCTTTGCCTGCTGTGATTCAACTTGAAAATCGTTAAGTTAATAATCAAGTAAAGCAAGGAAAGAGTGCAATTACAAACGGTGACTGTTTATTATAATTAAGTAACGTACTGGTAAAGCATACTAAAAGAAATCATCGTTCGACTAATGTTAAGCAAGATGAACCGATGAACAACAAACGCAAGGTCAAAATCTGGTCAATTCATTCACAAATAGGGTGGCCCTGAAGAGGGCCGTTGGGTTGGTTTATAGGTGGTCAGACGACCAATGTCACTTATTTGGAGCTGGTGTATTTGGTGACGGCCTTGGTTCCTTCGCTCACTGCGTGTTTGGCCAACTCGCCCGGCAGCAAGAGACGCACTGCCGTCTGGATTTCCCGACTGGTGATGGTCGACCGTTTGTTGTAGTGGGCCAGACGCGATGACTCGCTAGCGATCCGTTCGAAGATGTCGTTAACGAACGAATTCATGATGGACATGGCTCGCGAGCTGATTCCGGTATCAGGGTGCACCTGCTTCAGCACCTTGTAGACGTACGAAGCAAACGATTCCTTGCGCTTGTGACGGCGCTTCTTCTCGCCCGTTCCGCGTCCTTTCTTCTGCGACTTCGCAGCCTTCTTGGCTCCCTTGGCGCTCGGTTTCGGCGGCATAATTGATTGGTCTTGTAACGACAGGAGAAAATATTCCAAAGCAAAATTCAAACAAGAGCGAAGGATACTGTTTGCAGCGAAAGCCACATCTTTTAAGAGAGAATTGTGTGTGTTTTGGGTGGCCGTTGAATGTTACTATGCAGACACAGAGAATGCTGTGTAATAAGACACCAGCGCAGCCATTCTCAACGGCCTGCCAAAACATACCCAACTGCTATTTATAAGACGGCCTCTGGCTTTGTTTCTATCTCCTCTTTTTGTGTATTCTCTTTGTTATTTCTTCGAAAGTTCGCTGATTCATCATGTCTGGTCGTGGAGGTAAAGGAGGCAAGGCGAAAGGAAAGGCCAAGTCTCGCAGCAGCCGAGCAGGTCTGCAGTTCCCAGTGGGCAGAATCCACCGTCTGCTCAGAAAAGGCAACTACTCTGAACGTGTGGGAGCCGGAGCGCCCGTCTATCTGGCCGCTGTTATGGAGTACTTGGCTGCTGAGGTGCTCGAGTTGGCAGGCAACGCAGCTCGCGACAACAAGAAGACCAGAATCAACCCCAGACATCTTCAACTGGCCGTGAGAAACGACGAGGAGCTGAACAAACTGCTCCAGGGAGTCACCATCGCACAGGGCGGCGTTCTCCCCAACATTCAAGCCGTCTTGCTACCCAAGAAGACTGGAGGAGACAAGAAATAAATACCCACTTTGCTTCAATAAACCAACCCAACGGCCCTCTTCAGGGCCACCCTTATTCGTGAAAGAACTGTTACGACCTTTGCTGTTATTTATGTGTCAGGTTTCCTGTTCAATCGAAACAGCAGTGTAATCCATCTGTGTGATTGGCAATACAAAGCAGTGGAGTGATCCACTGAGCAAACAATACGTGCATCTGGTTTGAATATGGTTTCTAGTATTCTGATTTGAAGCCGTTCGGGTACTGTATGTGGTCCTGGCACCGAAATAACTTCCTCCAGTTTCCTGCGGCAAAGAAATGCCGGACGGCACTGCACTATTCGTTGTCATGGTCAGTTTAAGTTACTTAAACGGTATTATTCTGAGGGCAAAATTTCCAGTAGTGGAAGAAAGTAGTGTTCCGACGATATCAAAACTTGACGATATTCGATATCGATATTTATGTTTATGCAAGAAAATCTGAAAATTTGAAAGAGCAAACTGCCCTCGCTGCTTATCAGTCAAGCACTGATGCAATCAGCGATCTAATATCAATGAAGTAGAGAATCGCAAAAAAGGTAGTGCCCCTTCTAAGCTGTTCATTGAAAAGGTTGACCTCTCAGGCCGATGCCCCACCCTCATTAGGCATAAATGAGCTCAGCAAGAATAGCGTATTTTAACTTATTTCAATGCCAAATAAGCCAAAAGGCTTGACTTTAGTAATCCGACTTTTTTGCTTATCATCCTTTCAACCACCCATCATCAACCCGACGGTACCCCTCAGGATTTGGATTTGAATTTGTCACCCCTCAGCCAAAATGCTAGCCCATGTGTGCTTCTGCCCTCCTGCTTCAAGTGTTCAGACTGAGCAGCTCTTCAGTGTTGCTGCAGACATTTATGAACCTAAGCGTTGCTGTCTAAAAGCTGAGAATACCGAGAAATTGATGTTTCTGAGAGCTATCTGCTACCACTGTTAGGTTTTGGCCATGCCATGTCCAGGAAAATCTGTTTTTTACTGTTCCAGAGAAATATACTTGGTGTTAGCTTTGTTTTTTCCTACTTTTTCGCACACAAAAATATCGAAAATATCGATGCGAAATATCGCGATATCGATATCGATATTTGAAAATGGGTCGATATATCGTCGGAACCCTAGAAGAAAGTCAGAAGTTCCATCTTCAAAAAGGTGGTGTGCAAAGTTCTGACAGGGCCTTATGGTTGGCGACATGTTTCTATACTGCCATAAAATTTTTGCTGACCGGACACCAAATTCCCTGACTTTGTAAAATTGCGGTACTTATTTACTCTCCAGGTCCCACACGAACCCTGCTATGCGTTAAGTGCTTAATTGTTAAAGCAATAAACAACTTTTACTCAAATTGATATCGAGGAACAGCACGCTATAAAGACCCATACTTAGACAACGTCATAGATAAATTCAGCTAATTTCGAGAAAAACTAATTTCAGTCCTTCACAAGAGAGGGGTGGCCCTGAAGAGGGCCGTTGGGTTGATTTATTGTGGTGTAGAGTTGTTTAGCCTCCGAAACCATACAATGTTCGTCCCTGGCGTTTGAGAGCATAGACCACGTCCATGGCCGTTACGGTCTTCCTTTTGGCGTGCTCGCAGTAGGTAACGGCGTCTCGGATGACGTTCTCCAGAAACACCTTCAGAACTCCGCGTGTTTCTTCGTAGATCAGACCGGAGATTCGCTTGACTCCGCCTCGACGGGCCAATCTTCGGATGGCAGGTTTGGTGATGCCCTGGATATTGTCGCGCAACACCTTTCGGTGACGTTTGGCTCCTCCTTTACCCAATCCTTTTCCTCCCTTGCCACGGCCTGACATAGCTCAAGTGAAAGAAAAATAGCAAATAATCAATAAATGAATAGCCAGAGATGGTTACGTCAAGAAAACAGATGCTTTTAGGCTGACTCCTTGCCCGACCTCGAAGAGATTGGCGTAGTAAAACACTAATTTGTTTAGTCCAGACAGCCAAATCAATGCAGCCACACCAACCATTAAAATCGGACGGAGCCGCCGCTTGAATAACCGGTGTGCGCCAGTAGAATTTGTGTAAGTTGTGTAACTTGTCGGGAGCCAGAACAAGCATACTGCTAAGAGTAATGCAGCCTCAGATAAATTCAAACATGCTCTGACAGCCGGACACTTAACGTTATAAACATACAAACTTTATTACCATTATACATAATGCACGTGAAACAGCTACCAGGTGAGTGAGCTGCGTCAAAACCTATTAGAACCGATCGGAACGGAACTAGTCCCAATTTCGATCAACAAAGCACTGGTTTACTTCATTTCATTTCGGATCGGAACTTCAACAAATAGCAGTGATAATTTGTATATTTAAGAGCCAGTCCATGAAACCGGACACTGAGAAAAAAGGGGACTCAGGAGTCATGCCAGAAAAAAACTTGTAATTTATGTTTAGTTTAATTTTATGCTCAGCAGAATACCAACGCGTTTTTACGGCTATTTTTGCAGAATTTTCTTACCCTATTTTGGGAGCGGCCAAACCAGGCTCTTTGAAAATTTTACACCCCTTTTGCAAAATCCTGGATACGCAACTGCCTATCTCTCCCCGAGGCCGGCCCGGATCTGTTACATGTATGGGTACTACATGTGCAGCACTCCTGGGGCCAATCTCTCACCTTACAAAATTTTGTAAAATCATTTGTTTTGTAGACAATCTTGTCAAATCTGAAAAGAGACACTCTCTCACCTTACAAAGTTTGTCAGCAAAATTACAAACACTTTCTGACAAATACAAACGATTTTATCAAGGTAAGAGAGCGGTTTTACAAAACTCACTCTCTCACCTTACAAAGATTTGAAATAATCTGACAAAGTTTGTAAGAAAATTATCACGCGATTTTGCGTGATACAGTCGTGTGAAAAATAGTGTTAAGTGACAGTTATGACGAGAATTCGTCTCCGCTGAAGAAGAAAAAGGATGTATAGGCCAAGTAATAACTCTGCATTCGATGGGCTGAACGCTACGTGCCGATTTCGCTTGAACGCCGAGTAATTGGGTGGTTACTGGAACAACCTTCATTCAAGAATGCAGTGGAGCCGTTTTGCCGAAAAATCTCCTTCTCCAAACGACCGGCAGCTTATTTGCTTGCGTTTATACGTACTTGCTATGAGCGATTTCTGCAGACTTGTCAGCGATGCCTTTCGTCCTTCTGAGTGGTCTGTCTGGCGCCACGTACATGAAACTGTTCGCCTAATGAACAAACAACTGTTTGATGAGACTGTCTGCTTTCCGATCCGATCGGAGCTGAACCAACAAATTATGGGACAGTTCAACAGACTTGAGCCACTTCCAATGTGTGCAGTCAGACATGGGCTGAAGCATTTTGGCTGAGCGGTGTATAAAGAAATCCTGATGGGGATGGGGGTAGGTGCGGCTGAGGGGGTTGGGTAGTAAGTAAGAAGGGCCGACTTTTGGATATGTAAAGGTTTGTTAGCTTATTTTTCGTTAAAATAGGCTAGAGTAAGCTATTTTGAGCTCATTTACACATATTCACATTCATTTATGCCTACTGTTATTTTATTTTTTTGTACAAAATATACCAAAAATTCCTGAGGCGGCGTAAAGTGGGCCTGAGAGGGTAGGTCATGGTCATGGTCGCCCCTCAGCCTTCCCTTTGCTCATGTCTGTGTGCGCGTGCGGTGCTTTGGTGACTCGCTCTAAAGCTTGAGTTACTGTTTATTTATTTTCTTGTTCCGCCAGCAGTTCGTTATTTGTGTCTACTGTACATAAACTGTTTCTTCCTTAACTTCTTCCTTAACATGCACTCAACTAGCAAGTAACCATCAACACCGATTTCTTCGATAGCAGGCGAATCTCGGCCGCTTATGTCTCTCTTTCAATTGCCGATCTGCCAACTGACCCTTGCCTCCAGATCAGCGCAGAGCGCCAGTCATTAGTATGTCCAAACTCCGAGTTTTTCTTCTTTTGTGGCTCCAGCACTGAATTTTCGGAACAAGTTGCTTTGTGCTCTTCAATTTGAACGGGAGGCTATTTTTTGGTGCTGGTCAGTGACGGTCCGGTCGTTCTGACGCCATCAGATTTCCGTTTGCCGCCAACTTTGGATGAACTCTTAAGCAACCATGCGGCCGCTGACAAATTTGTAAACGCGTCCGACAATTACAAGACTTGTCAGGACAAATATTTGTAAGGTGAGAGAGTGCAGTTCGCGCCGTTTGTAAAATTTTCAAAAGCTTTGTAAAAATCCTACCAATTTGTCAGGAACTTACAGATGTTTATCGTATCTCTTGTTTGTCAGGTGAGAGAACGGAATTTGTAAGATTTGTAAAATTTTTACCAACTTGTAGGATTTTGTTTGTAATTCTGTTTGTAAGGTGAGAGATTGGCCCCTGCTGTCATTTGTTACCGCCAACCATGGCGAGAAAATGTTCAAAAATTAGCCTTTAAAAACTGGTTTGAAGAGCACTTTGAGCATAGAATTAACAGTAGCTGACTAAAGCCCAACAAATAGGAAAATTATTAATAACTTGGATCCACTCCACACAAAGGTGGTACTACCAATTGGTTGCGAATTTGTACTGGAATAAGCATAGAAAAAATCGATTAATGTAGAAGTGTGCGACTTAGACAAATTAGGGACCTTTATGCTGGTTATTCCGTCAACCGCATTTGCCGTTTTCAATGGTTTACATAGACGTATCGATTTTAGCGATCAGAAGAAGTAGGTTGTGTATTACTACGCCAATCTCTTCGAAGTCGTCGGTCAGCGAATCGGAGTTACCTGGCGGGCAAATAAAGGCAATTTTGTAGTCATTTTGGAACAATATGTTTGGGCGTATTTGTAATTATAAGTAATTGGTGCGCGCTTAAAGCTGGTTTTGTTAAATGGCTGCAGTGTGTAAAGCACAACAAAAACCAACGGGTCTCGGTATCAAATGAAGGGAGTTCACTGGTTAGAAAATTACAATCAATCAAAGAAAGACATCTGTCATCAATGTGCATCTAGTTTGCACCAATGCGTGCCGATGCATTTGGCTAAACAGTTGTAGGCTGCTGGAGTGTTGATTAGGGCGCGGTATAAACACTTGTTCCTTTGTAAATAACAACACGGCAAAAGAAAGGCAAGCTTTGTAACAAAAAGAATGAATATAAATACGTAGAGTATTAGCTGTGAATGGTGAATGATACACAGGGTAGTTCTTTCACGATAAAGGGTGGCCCTGAAGAGGGCTGTTGGGTTGGCTTATGATGGTGAAAGGCGCCTAATGAAGAAAGTAGAAAACAGGGGTGACTGTTGGCGATGCTCTTTTACCGACCAATAATAGTGTTATTGGTGAGCCGGACGGAGGAGAAGACGCCCGTGAGCTACCCAAGCCACACCGAGGCTGAGGCAGGACGCGGCAAAACCACACTGCAGGCAGTTAAGAAGGCACACTTTCAGGAGACACCGATGCCTAGTCGTGTAGGAGAAAGCAGCTTCTCCGGTTACTTTTACTCATATAACCAGCCAGCACGCCCTGCACTGTCAGGGGAATGGCGGCAGATTAGAAAGGAAAGGTCTGTACAGAATGGTCAATGATTCTTTCACTATAGAATGGTGGCCCTGAAGAGGGCCGTTGGGTTGGTTTATGATGGTGAAAGGCGCCTAGGCGCGTTCTCCTCTGATCCGCCTGGCCAGCTGAATGTCTTTGGGCATGATTGTGACGCGCTTGGCGTGGATGGCGCAAAGGTTGGTGTCCTCGAACAGACCCACCAGGTAGGCCTCGCTCGCCTCCTGCAGAGCCATCACTGCACTGCTCTGGAACCGCAGGTCCGTCTTGAAGTCCTGGGCGATCTCTCGCACCAGCCGTTGGAAGGGCAGTTTGCGGATCAGCAGCTCCGTGCTCTTCTGGTACCGTCTGATCTCTCGCAGAGCCACCGTTCCCGGTCGGTACCGATGCGGCTTCTTCACTCCTCCGGTGGCCGGCGCCGACTTGCGGGCAGCTTTGGTGGCCAGTTGTTTTCGGGGAGCCTTTCCTCCGGTTGACTTACGAGCGGTCTGCTTGGTACGAGCCATGTCAGAGCAAGGTTTTCAAATAAGGAGAATAAGAACCTTGACTATACGCCACAATGACGAATATTCTTTACATCGCCCTTTAATAGCATGGTCTGTGCAAATACCGTTTAGTGATTGGCTGAGCGAGAGGCATTATATCACCGCCCATTGGTCCCTACACAAGTGACGTGCAGGCGGCCGGCACTTCGGCGCCATTTTTGGCGGTCTGCCTAATTTTATGATCGGCTCGGCGATGACTGTCACAAAAGTTCAATCGAATTTAAACCTGCATATCGGAAAATTGAAGCGTTCGGTACATTAGTTATACGCAACTGGCAGTACGATTTGAAAGGGTGTAGGTTTTGAGAGCCGACAACAACAAAATTTGTTCGCACCAAATGCAAAAGATAGAGTTAGCACAGGCTAGCGAGCAAAGAACTTAACGAATCATGCATCGCCATAAACGTAGAAACAACATTATAGTTTTGAAATGATACAAATTAACAAAATCACACATTACTGTACATTACATTTTTAGTTTTAAATTGCTTTATAATAACATAGACCAGAAAATTACGTATTGCGTAAGTATTAGGTAACTATGCCAATTCCTCTGAGGTCGTCTCAACAGTACATATGGGCAATTCAATTTTCTAGCTGCTTAGACGTGAAATTTTTGTTTTGAGCATTCCGGCCATTTGAGTGATTTGAGCCATATGCAGGGGCCGCCCCTAATGAAAACCTAACCTTTCTCTTGACCCGGTTGAAATGATCTAAAAATCCTTTGTGTAGTGAACATTTCCGGTTTGTACGAGTCTCAGAGAGGTTGTTAACCATATACTTACGCCCAGTGGCGTATCCAGGATTTTGGAAAGAGGGGGGGTGTAAAATTTTGAAAGTGCCTGGTTGGGCCGCTGCCCAACCAGGGTATGAAAATTTAGCAAAATTAGCCTTCAAAAACGCGTTTAAAACGCATTCCAAGCTTAAAATTAACAGAAATTACAACTTTTAGTAGTTTATAATGGCCTGGTTGGGCTTCTGCCGGACCAGGGCGAGAAAATTTTTAAAATTTGACCTTCAAAAACGCATTTAGAAGGCATTCTGAGCACAAAATAGACAGTTTTAGTACATAATTCATTAGTTTCTTATATTTTTGACAGACTTTTTCTTCCTACCTCCACCGCAAAGGGGGGTGTACACACCATACACCCCCCTGGATACGCCACTGCTTACGCCTTCAACGAACAGAGTAGTGATCTTTAAGCTGTAATTAGGAATTGTGCCCTTCAACCAAACTTTTATATTGAAAAAATTATTTGTGTTTTGAAGTTGGGACCTCATTAGCAAAAACGTTCAAAATCGCGATTTTTGAAGGCCGTAATTTTGGCTGTAGGTCAGCAAGAGAAAATCGGATAGTAAATACGTCCATGACTATTTGTGTTCTACAATGTTTGAAAGTTACAGCTTTCTAGACTACTGTGGATCAGGTATACCTGTTCCTGTACCTACCTGATTATCAGGTAGATTTGCAATACCCACCTGATACCTACCTGATACCTGATCGGGTACTTTCGAACTGTACCTACCTGATTTTGGGTATTTTTGGACTGAAACAGGTACAGGCATCAGGTACAAACAGAAGGCATCAAATGGTAGTTTACGACCGATTTGTTCATTAAAAAAGCCTGTAGGAAGGCTAATTTTTTTCAAAATTTTCTCGTCCTGCTTGGGCCGTTGCCCAACCAGGCCACTTCAGACTACAATAACTACTAATTTCTGCTAATACTATACTCAGAATGCTTCAAATGCGTTTTTCAAGCTAATTTTGCCAATTTTTTTTCGCCCTGATTGAGCCATGGCCCAACGCCCAACCCAACCAGAGATCTAAAAATTTTATACAATGTACTTCCTTTTGCAAAATCCTGAGTAAGCCAATGAATAAAGGCGAAGACAAATAGGGGCACACTGTTGTATGTGTAAATTATGAGAAGCGTAAGTAGCTAAAAATAAACCACCAGAGATGGATGCGCAAAGCGATTCCACACCCCTGTGGTATTTTGAGAGTGGGTTTTTAGCACTTTGTGCAGTTCTATAATGAAAAAATCAAAAAATGACCAGACTAATCCGATTTTAGCTGACTTTTGAGACTAAATTGGTGGCCTGGGCGATTTTTTAGTTAAAATCCGGATTTTAACTTTTTATGGGCATTTGCCTAATCGAAGCAGGACTATTAGGCGACGCCGATTAGGCGATGCCGATTAGGCGACGCCGATTAGGCGATTTAGCGGTACTATTAGGCGACGGTACTATTAGGCGACAGGAATAAATTTTTCTGTAAATCCGTGCGGCAACATAGGTTACCACTAAAACATTGCAGAACAATGCAAACAGCACAACAGCAATTAAAACAAAGCATAACAAAAATAGCAAACCAATTTCAAGGACTCATTTAAAAAATAGGTGCAACACCATGGATGGATAAATTCCAACTCACTCCAAATCGCCGCGACCCCCAAACCGGCAGGCCTACCCCAAAATTTTCGAATTTTGACTACCGCCAACCCATTTTTCCGGCCCATGTATGCATGTCGCAGAACCTTTATAAAGCGCCAGATGGATGAACGCGCCGCATCAAATTCTCGCTGCGAAACTCTGTGAGCTGCTTCCGCAAAGTTATTGGTGAGATCGTCTGCATCCAGTGTGTCTGATAAACATAGCAACCGGAAAAATAGGTGGCCCACCCGACGGCCGCTCGCGTTCTCGACGCAAGCTGGGGAATAAGGGCAAATGCCAGAATCTGAGTTAGAAACAGTCAGCGCCCGTGAATATAACCTTGTTTAGCTATAAGTTCACGAGTTATAAGATTAACGAGACATGATTTCAGTGCCACTTAGCCATGCATAGTTAAAAATAGCGCATTTAGGCTTACAGCTGAATATGGCCCTTGGCCTTGACCCTTGAGTGATTCGGAGGGGACGCCTAATTGGTACTATTATCTATTAATGTTTTTTTGTCGCCTAATAGTACCATCGCCTAATCGGCATCGCCCAATCGGCATCGCCTAATCGGCATCGCCTAATAGTAGCGTACCGTTGCCTAATACCTTATACCTAATACCTGATACGTACCTGTATTTTTATGAATACCTACCTACATGTATACCTGATACTGATTGGGTATTTTTGAAATACCTGTACCTGATACCTGACATTAGGTACTTGTCCAATACCTGCCCACAATATTCTAGACTAGGCCGATTTTTAAGAATCAGCTGTACAGACCAAGGTTCGACTTTTTCATGGAATTTGCCCCTTAAATATCTATTGAAACACATAGACATAACAAAAAATTTCAGCATTGAAACGGAGACAGATCACTGACAATCACAACTCTTGCTTACGACATTTGAACACAGCTCGATTCCAGCAGGACAGATCCTTCTCTCGACATTCAAAACTGCTGAGAGCGTTCTTCACACCTGAAATTCGGTTAGAACTACTAAAGGTAGCGCCAAGAATGCATAAAAGAGTAGCACTCTTTTATGTATTCTTGGTAGCACTGATACAGCAAAACAACATGAAAATCTGGTCCACTCGTTCAAACAGTCTCCCCTCAAATCTTCCGGAGGAATGGGGCATTGCCGACGGGTGCAGAAGTTCCAACACTGAGACTGCGTGGTAGTCGGTCTGGTGGGCTGACACAAATCAGCTGTTTTCGAACACTGGCGCAGACCTGCAAATCACACTGTAGCCAACAGAACATTGCACCAAATACTTCGTTACATTGAAAATGCTCATAGTTGTAAACGCACTTGGTGTGTGTTTTCAGCACTAACAAATACACTACAACAACAACAACCACCGGAAAGGAACACATAGCGCAGGGGCAGAAATGAGTGGACAAAATTTGAATGCCTAGTGTTTGGGAAAACCTGCAAAGCTAGCCTCAACATAGGTAGCGCAAGCCCAAAAATGTTGAACTATTCTATACAGACAGAATGTAAACTAAAATATAAGATATCTGCTAGGGATATATAAAATATCATTTCACAATTTTCGTGCTGCTAACAAATCTGTTGGTCAGTTTTATTGAAGACGAAACATTGTCAACGAGTTGTCAAGATAAATAGTAATAAATAGTGCATGGTCCGTCAAAATTAGACTAAAAGGGATCTAATTGCGTTTGTTGGATTTGGCATGGTGTCGCTTCCTGCGTGAGGGTTTCCTGGCGCTGTCATCGTCGCTGCTGCTTCTGCTCTGCCGTTTCTGGTGTCTGTTGGTGGTGCGTCTCGATCGTTTGCTTCCAGCTTTCCCACTGCTTTTAGTTTCGATGCTCAGTTGCTGCAGCGGTTCTTCTTGCAGCGGCTGTGATTTGGACATATTCAAAATTCGGTCGATCGCTTCGTCAATGGAGGGGTCCTGTTGGTCAAATAAAGTGCTGCCCGAGTCTTTGACCGGGAGAAAGTCTTCGTCCTGTTGCTCTGACGGTGGCGAAAGGTCCGGGATGATGTCTGGTGATGGTGCACTGTCTTGGTCCTCCAACTCCACTGATAGCAAATCCTGCATCTGGGTAGCGCTCATAATCTGGAGCGGGTTGTCGGGAGGCTCTGTTGTAGAAATTCTGTCGGGTAGTATGAGGTCTTCGGGAACATAGTACTGGTCTTCTTCGTTATTCTCTGTTACCTCAAACATACAGTACAAATGTATGGACAGTAAAAGATAACATACATATGTACGTACTTCTTCCAATGGTTTGTTGTCGTCAGTTGTTGGCATTACTTTCTCTTCCAATGTTGGTTTTCTCTTTATCTGAAAAGAAAGAACCCGTCTAACTTTGAATTTATCATTTACCTTACATAATTAAATGTTTCTTTCAAAGACAAATCGCTTGAGGGGAACCGAGACTGTTGCAACTGGGTCAATAATACCTAAAGCAAAATGTTTTAGTATGTTCAACAGAAGTAGGATGTCAAACCAAATTAAGAACCTGTTGACTTTGAGCGGGAAGGTGGTTGGAGTTAGAGCAGTGCCAATGATGGGACAGCCAAACAACGGCACTCAACCCTGCCACTACAACGGCCGCAATCAACACAAACATTCTACACTGCACACCACTCAGATACGATCAGTAAATAACAATGAGTTTATTGTACTGTTGTTTGTGTATACACATACACATTTACCATATACAAAAATACACATTGTATTTTCAATGTGTATACACATACACATACACATTGAAAATTCTGATACACATTACCATACACAAACAGTACTCAAAATGTGTATTTTTGTGTATGTGTATTTGATCAGCAAAAGTAGATAAAATTTCGAGCAGAATCGTAAAATTACGATGTTTTTGCTGCAGTATTAAACATTAGAAATCTTCATGAAGCCTTAAATGGGCTAACTAACTGGATTTCAAAGCTATCCAAGGTTTCAGCAGCAGACATTGAGAGATTATATTTTCCTAGCATTTATGACTAAAAATCTGCCAAAAAATTTGCATTTTCAGTACAATACACATACACAAATATACACAAAAATACACATTGTTTTAGTAGTTTATTGCATCACTTTCCAAACAAAAAGGCTCCCTGCTAACCTGCTAGGAAAGGAACTCTGCAATCCCTAACTCGCCGACCGCCATATTTTCGTGCAATGCCTGTCTGCCCGCCCCCAACTACTACAGGGTCCGTAAAAAACAACTCCGCAGATTTTTTACTGTAGCAACCGCAAATCTCAACCGATTTGAATGAATTTTTGTTTTAAATGAAAGACAAATAAATGCTTTATAGTTTTTTGAAATTCTTATTAACATGCTCTGCTTCGTTCATGAGGTAAAAGTCAAAACAGTGATTTTGGCAATGATAATTTTTGGGATTAAAAACAACCCGGTGGAATTTTGCTGTAGCAACCAACCGATTTAAGTGAATTTTTTAAATGAAACATAAATTAATTCTTGAAAGATTGGTGAAACTCTCGTTAAGAGGCAGTCAATGAAAAATTGAACCTCGTCAAGAACAGCGTTATACAGCTGATTTTTCAAAATCGGCCTACATTGTAGAAAGGTGTAGCTTTTTCATTCATGGACACATAAGATCATGGACCTATTTGCAATCCGATTTTCTCTAGTTGCCCTACAATCAAAATTCAGTCCTTCAAAAATTACTTGAAAAGTCACACCAGAATTGAAAAATTGCGCACGCATTTTGTCCAAATTAACCAAAACCGGACTAACGAATCACTTTACTATACAAATTTCGAAGGGGGTCGGGGGTCCCTTAGCCTGTATCGGGTGGTGAGGGGGTTTGGCCTTTTCAGGAGGGGGTAACCCCCAAACCGCCTAGTACATGTATGAATGTGTCTCTAGGGGTATTTTTATATTTGGAAAACAGGTCCACCTGAGCGTGCTGCCCTATCGGTATGTGTTATTTAGTGAGTAGTGAAGAATTTATAAGTCATGATAAAAACCTGGAAATAATCAATTTAATCAGCCGATAACCATACATGTAACAGGTCATCCGCCGAAGGGGGTGGGGGTCTAGCCCCGGCCGGGGGGTTTGAGCCCAAATTTTGGGAGGGGGTCGGGAACTAAAAATGCTCAAAAATGGCAATTTTAGCTAAAAAGTGCTGTTTTTTTCAGGCGATTTTGGCAATTTGTGTGTCTGAAATTGTAAAAAAAAATCGCAAAAATTTGCTCAAAAATTACTTGCCAGAAAAATTGGAGGGGGGGTCGGAAAAATCGTCTCGGGGGAGGGGTTCCCCATCTGTAGGGTCTGGCCTAAGTCGGGTGGGGGGCAAACCCCCAGACCTCCTGTTACCTGTAGGTCGATAACGTGTTATTTGTTGGTTATATTGAAAAAACCTGTGATTATTAGACTCCTGATGAATAGGGTGTGATATGGCCTGTGTTCTGAGGTGTAACCTACGTACTGTAGTGCGGCGGCTATGGGTGAATTTGAGATAGATTTGACACAGCGATAGCAATGCCGGTTTAATGGGCGCACCGACTACTACAGCGCTCTAGGAGTCAGCGGCTTGCCGTGAGAACGATCAATATGGCTCAACAACTAATTATCTACATATAGTAAGTATAGTCTTGCTCAGCTGATAATGATGGGCGTGCACAGATGTCGGCCAATAGACTCCGAGCAACGAGCCACAATGATATGAGGTGCGGACAGGGGTATCACGTCTTTTCCTCGCGAACAGTTCCTCGCGCGACAGTTCCTCGCCGACTTTTCCTCGCGCGACTTTTCCTAGCTACGACTTTTCCCAGCGCGACTATTCCTCGCACGACTTTTCCTCGTATGAATAAAAACGTTTTATCATTTTTGTACAGTACGGAATAACAACGTTTTGGCTGTTATCTAAAGCCGAATAACATACACATGC
This sequence comes from Sabatieria punctata, assembly GCA_030248155.1. Taxonomy (NCBI): domain Eukaryota; kingdom Metazoa; phylum Nematoda; class Chromadorea; order Araeolaimida; family Comesomatidae; genus Sabatieria; species Sabatieria punctata. The sequence goes on along the minus strand of JASANB010000177.1, from coordinate 114,552 downwards.
TACACACTGCGAAAAGTTATGAGATAAAAGAAGACTGTGAGCACGGGTCCGCTCAGGTGTTGATTGCTGTCAAAGATGATTTACAACCGGCTAACCGATTGTCGCCGGCCGGCCAACTGACCTGTGCCCTACGTAGGTTTAGTAAGAACATACTGTTGGCTTGGAATATTTATTCCTACGAGGAAAAGTCGCGCGAGGAAAAGTCGTAGCGAGGAAATGTCGCGCGAGGAAAAGTCGGCGAGGAACTGTCGCGCGAGGAACTGTCCGCGAGGAAAAGACGTGTAGCCGCGGACAGGACAACTACTAAATACGTAATGCTTTAACTACATACGTCTTTGTCCCAAAAGGGTTTAATCTACTCTCGCTTACCTGCCGGGCTCCGTGGGGTCTGGTCATGAGGAGTTGTCGATGGGCGTCGGCGACGAGGTCCACCGGGTCCGTGTCCGGCCGTAGCGATAGAATGCAGAGGTATACTGTAACAAAGCTTGAGCGCAACCGAAAAAAGAAGGACCAACAACGCAAGGGCAGCGGCCGAGAAGACGACAACAGCGAGGACACCGATCACTACCACTAGGAGCCGCCGCAAGAGTAGAGTGGGAGTGCATTCCGGCCGACAAACCTAAATCAAATCAGGCACTTAACGCCGTTTATGGTAATCTGAACAGAGTGGCACCATACATGGTACCGGTACCTATGGTAATCTGAACAGAGTGGTACCATATATGGTACCGGTACCTATGGTAATCTGAACAGAGTGGTACCATATATGGTACCGGTACCTATGGTAATCTGAACAGAGTGGTACCATACATGGTACCGGTACCTATGGTAATCTGAACAGAGTGGCACCATATATGGTACCGGTACCTATGGTAATCTGAACAGAGTGGTACCATATATGGTACCGGTACCGGTACCAATTCGAAGGTAGCGGTACCATGTATGGTCGGTATACCATGTATGGCCGGCCACAGTGGCCGAATGTGGGGGGGGTACCATATATGGTGCCGGTACCAATTCGAAGGTAGCGGTACCAGCATACATGGGCCGGGGGTGTGGGGGGTAAACCCCCTCCCCTCGCCGGCCAATACCACCCCCTCGGTCGTCAATACCCCCCTCGCCCCACCCTCCCCTCCCAGAGGGAGAAAATTTTCGCTTATTTAAGGCAAAATAGGTGTTTTTTGGACTGTTTTGGGGACCCCCCGTGGTCTCCATACCCCCTCCGGATTTTCCCGCCCCATGTATGGGTACCAGGTATGGTACCATCACCGTGGCCGAATGTGGGGGTGTCATATATGTTACCGGTACCAATTCGAAGGTAGCGGTACCATATATGGTACAATCACAGTGGCCGAATGTGGGGGCACCATATACGGTGCTGGTACCATATATGAATATGGTACCACCACAGGCCCCGAACGTGGGGTACCATATATGGTACCGGTACCAATTAAGGTGACGGTCATATACGTATGGTGTCGGTCGGTACCATAACCGGCGTTAAGTGCCTGACTGTAAATCATTCTAAATTCTATGATACTTGGAAAGGTCTGCGCTTTAGAAAGTTCGGCAGGCCCGAATTCGTCACCGAATAATTCAATCGGAAAATGCTGGCTCATTTGGACCGAGTGCAATTCTGCCTTTGAAACTTCATCAAATCTGCCTAAAGTTGTGCTAGCCTACATGTACTGTACATTTTAGACGAGCTGCACATTTACCAAGTTTGACTGATCAAGTTGAGTGTTGTTGAGACACAATCCCAATGCTGTCAGACCAATCTGACAGCTGTCAAATTAAGTTTATTAGTAACACTACAACAAAATTCAAACCATGACAACCGGTGCAGTTGGTCGGTGAATGACTATAGGGCGGCAGTTAGATCGTTCTAAAGCCATGCCAGTCAGCACCAACTTAATATTAGCACGCAAGTTTATTCTCTAAGTGATTATTTTGCGGATTATGTTCAGGGATTTCTTGCGTTTTTTCAGTGTTGTGTCTTTGGTCGAGCATTTTTCGGTCGGATGCAATTTGTTCTAGTTTGGCTTGCAATTGCACAGATCTCGGCGGGATTTACATAAATTCCACGCAGTCCTGTGTGGTGTCTTTTACCATTGGGCGAATCTGGGTTCAAGCTTTCAACAGATGCGTGGCACTGGCCAAAAGTTCAGGCATTGCCGGCGTAACGGGACGGTTGGTGCATGTTGTTTCAGACGCAGTGGAACAGGCTGTGGCATCGCTGATTGGCAGGACAATCGCTTATATAGGTTTGAAGCTTGCAAGCACCCTTCAGACTTTCAAAACCATTCTGTGAAGGTATGCGCACGCGCCACCCATTCCACGGCACCCTGCCGTCTCGTCTGCAATGGATGCTCACCGCTGAGCAGGGCTACTACCCCGAGGTCAACTCTACTGTCACCAATGCAAACTGGTTAATAGATGCATCTAATGGTAACTGTTTCACGTACAAAGCTAACACGAAACAGTTCCAAAACAAGTTGTGTGCTCAGAGCTTGAGATTCGTATGCGAACTTATAGGTATGCATATGTACAATAGATCCGGCATCAGTTATCTAGTCATACGTTTTTAGAGAACAGTTGTTCGCCCTCTAACCAGTGTCCACCACCTAAGGAGTGTCTCCCTGATGCCAACCATCAACCTGTGTGCATGTGTCCCTTTGGCAGTCAAGAAAGTCCGGACTGCGGTGTGGATTGTACAGACCAACCTGATGGAGATTTCTCTATTGGAGCATGCAGTCAGCACTACTTTTCCTGTCAAAGTGGTAAGTGGTTTGATGACCTGTTGTATTTTGTGGGCCGAGTGGGAGGTTGATACAACAGGATTCCAAATAAGGGTTTATTGGGAACGATCGCCCAATAACAATAACAAGCAATAACAATGAAGAAGCAGGGATAGGGAGTGACTCACGGGGTATGAGCCACTGGGGGAGACAAGTAGAGAGAGGATAAGCATAAGAGGGATAGCACACGAGAGCACAATGAGTGCAGAACGAGAACACTGCAGAGCAGGCTGCTTATATACGGCCATAGAACGTTCCAGAAAGTTCTAGTCAGAGTAGGAGATAAGAGAGAGGGACTGACCTTTTCCAGAACATTCTGTACATAGATAAAAGGCACTATTAGCACACTACTACCTACAGTTTAACAGTAATATGTAGTTAACAGAGTGTAACTACAACACCTCCCTACCAGCCTAAGGTTACACAGAGAGGCGATCATTCTACTTATTTATGACTGGTATCAACCTTCTGGGAGTGCTTCAGCTTCAGCCGCTCTGAGCGTCTTGGCTTGTCGGGTCTGTATTCATGTCCTGTTGGAGCACGCCAGTTCTTTCGAGTCTTGGGCTTTGGCTCAGAAGTTTCAGCTTCACCCGAGTTGACAGTTGTCTCCAGAACTGATCGGGCTGGTGACTCACCAGGATCGTCATCCTCTTCGACTCCATAGCGTGGGCAAAGTTGTTCGAAGTGTCTGCACCAAGTTTGGCCTCTTGGGAACACACGGACGTTGACCGATCGAGTTCCAAACACTTTAGTGACCATGGCGGGAACCCATTGTGGATCCTTGTTGCGGCGAGGGCCATAGTAGAGAACATAGCATGGCGTTCCAACAGGGAAACGGAAGGTGAGCTTGGCTACCACTGGGCGCACCATCTCTTGACTTTGAGACTTCATGGCCTGCCTGGATTCCTTTCCTTGAGCCATGTGTGCAGGAGAGGGCAGAAGGTTGTCGATTTTGCACCGAATTCGTCTTCCATTGAGGAGCTTACTGGGAGAGTATCCAGTGGAGAGGGGGGTTCTGCGGTAGTGCATGAGGAATTCCTGAAGGGCTGCTTTTGGAGGACGTGAGGACTTCTTGAGAGCTTGCTTGAATGTCTGGACCAAGCGTTCAGCAGCACCGTTGGTTGCAATGCAGGGTGGTATGGTGCTCCAGTGAGGTGAGTGATGCCTCTAGTCTTACTCACCAACCAAGCTCCAGAAGTGTACAAGTTGCTCTCCAACTTGGCCCTTCAACAATATCCTCCCAAGGATAATCAACTGACTCTGGATGACATCACTGCTTTCATGAAGGAGCAGTTCGATCCCAAAACGCTTCATTGTCTGGGAGCGATTCAAGTTCTGGAGTGACATGAACCGCAAGCCTGGAGAGACAATTCAAGAACTGACGGCAAGGATCCAACAAGTTGCGGCTACATGTGACTTCGCCTCAATCAAGGACCCTCAGGATGAGGCTCTGCACACGCGATTCATCTTTTAGGTCAACAATGAAGCCGTTCTCAAGGCTCACTTCAAGATCAAGGATGATGAACTCTCATTCACTCGCGCAATCGAGGTGGCCATTGAGACTGAAGATGCAGCAAAGGTGGCAAAGGAAACCGTCTATGCCACCAAGTCCAAGTCAACTCATCAACTCAGTCCCTGCTGTGCAGCACAACATCACTCTCAATGGAACGCCCATTACCTTCAAGATTGACACTGGTGCCAGTGACAACTTCATCTCAGAAGACACCTGGCAAGATCTGGGATCACCCTCTCTCAAGGACCCAGAAGGACACTACGAGACTGCCTCTCAGGAACCCCTTCCTGTTCTTGGAATGATGTCAGCAGTGGCCAGCACACCCACTCAGGACAAGACTCTGCAGTTCGTGGTTATTCCAGTGCCAAATCTCAACTTCATTGGCCATGCTGCAATCCAGCAGTTGTGCATCTCTGTGGACTCACTCATGGGAAACACTGCTGTAAGCGCTCCCAGTCATGCAATCTGCGCAGTCTTCGACAGCCTCAAGCCAGACCCCTGCACTGCACTGCAGGTCACTGCAGAAGGCCTGTTGGCAACAGCTCTGCCAAGAATTCCCCAATCTCTTCAAGTCTGAACTGGGATGCCTCAAGGACTTCTCTCTCGAGGTCAAGTTCAAGCCAGATGCAAAGCCCGTGTTCTGCAAGGCCAGACCAGTCCCATTTGCAATTCTGGAGGACCTAAATCAAGCAGATGACACAGGCATCGCTAAGGGCGTTTGGAAACCCACTCAGTTCAACTCTCATGGTACTCCAGTGGTCCCCATCAGAAAAGCTCTGAACCCTGGACAGACCAACCCCAGTCTTTGAGTGTGTGGCGACTACTCAGTCACTGTGAACCCACAACTGGAGACTCACCACCAGCCCATTCCCCTGCCAGAAGATCTCATGCTCAAACTCAGAGGTGGATATGGCTTTACCAAGATCGACCTAGCGGATGCCTATAATCAGATTCAAGTTTCTTGCTGCAAAGAGTTGGTCGTCGGCACAACGCTCCACCCAGGCCACCGAAAGCTGGTTACAGCGAGTAGGTAAAATGGGAACCAACTGGATCTGCCGTTGCACCGAAGCCGCTCCACAAAGCATGCCGCGTTGGGAAGAAGATCTACGATGTCAGAAGCTGTCTGAGAAACCAACTATGCCGGGGAGCCCTCGGCCGTCGGGAGCTGTCAGCATCATGGCATCGACACGCCGGCCGCCCTCCTGGTGACCGGCGCCCAGCAGCATGGCTAGGAGTGGCTGGCAGTGAAAGAAGGGCAACGCCCGAGATGACGAATCACGGGGAAGCGAAATGGACCTCGAGTCTGATCGCAGGCCGTAAGGCACATCGGATCGGATCGGATCGGCCACCCCGGTGGCACTGACACTTTAGCACGCTGCTCTACCGCACAAGGTAGATTTACTGAATTGGTTGAGCGGCGTGCTGAAGTACCAATGCAGAAGTATACATCTGCCTCGTACAGTCAGACACTTAACGCCGTTTATGGTACCGTCACCATATACGGTACCCGTACGTACCCATGGCCATGGGTACGAAATCTGAACAGAGTGGTACCATACATGGTACCGGTAACAATGCGAATGCAGAGGTACCATAGATGGTACCGGTACCATATACGGTACCACCACAGTGCCGAATGTGGGGGTAGCATATATGGTGCCACTACCCTAAGTACCGGTACCATGTATGGTGGTGCCAGTACCATAAACGCCGTTAGGTGACTGGCTGTCATACACGTAACAGGTCATCCGCCGATTGGGGAGAGGGGTTGGCTTTGGGATTGAAAATCGGCAGCAGCGTGATTGGATTCGGTAGATACACCAAGTATACGTCTCTTTTTGTCAGCGCCGAATTTTCAATTACTATAATTTTAGTATATTTCACTTTTGATTTGAACATAGGGGAGGTGGTTGTGGTGGCGGTAGGGGTGACGCCGCCCAGGGTCTCAGCCCGAATTAAAGGGAAGGAGGTTAAGTACTAAAAACGCTGAAAAATCGCAAAAAATCGCTATTTTGTGATAATAAGTCGTCAAAAATCGCTAATTTGGGCTCAATTACAGCTAAAAAGCGCTGTTTTACAGGCGATTTTAGTGATTGAAATTCAAAAAATCGTAAACATTTGCTGATACTTGTCAGAAAATCGGAGGGGGTCGGAAAAATCGCTCGGGTGATCGGGGGCCGGCCTAAGTAAATTGAGGGCAGACTCCCCGGACCACCTGCTACTACTGAAACGTTGAAAATGTAGATACTGTACTGTTGAATTTAATGGTAATTTAGGCCAAGCGGCTCTAAAACAATGTTCCGGCAGTGACCAGTTCGACCCGTTTTATCACCAATGCAAAACAGTCACTCTTCCATGCAACTGCAACAAGTTGGGAGGGTTCTATGTGCCTTCAGCGCAGTCCTGTCTTATTCGGAAAGAAGAGTTCATGAAATACAGGACAACTTGGCAGGCAGGATTAGAACGTTGCGCTGGCTATGCAAAAGAATATTTTGGAATGGATAATCTTGTTGGTCGGCTGCCGCACCTGACAACCGCAGAGCTTTCGACAGCTTCAAGGAATACAGATGCTAATTCCTTTCTAGGTAATATTTTCATAAGTATACAATAGTACACAAAAAATGCCCTGTCCACTTTTTCGGGTTCACTAAAATCACTCTTTTTCACTCAATTCTCAACGAATTTAAACCAAATTTGGAGGGTAGGTGTCCAATTAGTCCGGCTACCTGTTTTACAGTTTCCGCGCGAAAATTCAAATTTGGTATTTAAATTTAAACGAAAATACGAAAATCAAATGGCCTCATAAAAACGGTTCTCACTCAATAAATACAAAAGCTACGCCCCTTAAATCACAGCCGCTTATAGACCCAACATGGTGCAATTTTATGTAGAAGTTTCAAAACCCTCGCTCAAAGTACGCGCGAGCATCCGATTTTCAAAGCTGGCAAAAAATCGGGATTTATCCATTTCCAAAGCTAACATTTTGAGGTTCACTAAAATCATACATGTAACAGGGGGGTCTGGGGGGTCTGCCCCCCACCCGACTTAGACCAGACCCCCCCGGATGGGGACCCCCCCCCCCCCCGAGACGATTTCACCGACCCCCCCTCCGATTTTTCTGGCAAGTAAATTTTCGAGCAAATTTTTGCAATTTTTTACACTTTCACACACAAAAATTGCCAAAATCCCCTGCAAAACAGCACTTTTTAGCTGTATTTCAGCCCAAATTAGCGATTTTTGGCGATTTTTAGGCCAAAAATTGCGATTTTTCTCGATTTTTGAGCGTTTTTTAGTGCCCACCCCCCTCCCCCAAAATTTTGGCTCAGACCCCCCCCCCGGCCGGCGCCAGACCCCCCCCCATCGGCGGATGACCTGTTACATGTATGACTAAAATTACCCGTTTTCAATCAATTATCCGCCAAACTGAATCAAATTTGCACAGTAGGTGCCAAATAGATCTGGCTAACTGTGCCATAATTTTGGCGCGAAAGTTCAAATTTTGGCGGGAAAATTAAACGAATATGTGAATATCATAAAATGGTCTCATAAAAACGGCTCTTATTCAAAGAATGCAAAAGCTATTCTGATGAAATCATGGCCGTTTATGGAACCAATATAGTGCAATTTTATGTAGCAGTTTCAAAACTGTCGCTCAAAGTACGCGCGAGAATCCCATTTTCAAAGTTGGCAAAAAAATCGGGATTTATCATCATGTCCAAAGCTAACATTTTGAGGTTCACTAAAATTACCCGTTTTCAGTTAATTCTCTGCCAATGTGAACCAAATTTGCAGAGTAGGTGCTAAATGGGTCTGAGTAACTGAACTGTGCCAGCATTATGGCGGGAAAATTCAAACTTTGGCGGAAAATTTAAACGAATATGTGAATGACATAAAATGGTCTCATAAAAACGGCTCTTACTCAAGAAATACAAAAGCTATTCTGGTGAAATCATGGCCGCTTATAGACCCAACATAGTGCAGTTTATGCAGACGTTTCAAAACCGTCAGTGTTTTCCAGCAGGACAACGCTCCTGCTCACACCGCTAGCTATGATCTGCCAGCAACACCTCAATGGAGCTTTTTCAGAGGTCGTTAAAAATGGAAAACAGTGAGGGTTTTGAAACTTCTGCGTACAATTGCACTATATTGTTATAGCATTGTTTATTTCACTAGTGTAAATTGCATTATAGTGCACTATGGTTCTATAAGCGACTGTGATTTCAGGGGCGTAGCTTTTGTATTTCTTGAGTAAGAACTGTTTCAATGAGACCATTTTATGATATTTACATGTTCGTTTAAATTTCCCCCTAATTTTGAATTTTCCCGCCAAAATGCTGGCACAGTTAGCCAGACCCATTGGGCACCTACACTGCAAATTTGGTTCACATTGGCAGAGAATTGACTGAAAACGGGTAATTTTAGTGAACCTCAAAATGCTAGCTTGGAAATGATTTTTTGCCAACTTTGAAAATGGGATTCTCGCGCGTACTTTGAGCGAGGATTTTGAAGCTTCTACATAAATTTGCACTATATTGAGTCTATAAGCGGCTGTGATTTAACAGGCGTAGCTTTTGTATTTCTTGAGTAAGAGCCGTTTTCATGAGACCATATGATTTTTGTATTTTCGTTTAAATTTCCCGCCAAAATTTGAATTTTCGCGCCAAAACTGTAACACAGGTGGACAGACTAATTGGGCATCTACGCTCTAAATTTGGTTCAAATTCGTTGAGAATTGAGTGAAAACAGTGATTTTAGTGAACCCGAAAAATGGAGAGGACATTTTTTTGTGCACTACTGTATGTATGAAGTGTTCTTAACCTTTTAAACGTGTTCCATGTGATGAAGCAAAAGAAAGCTGTGGATAAGCGCTAAAATCGATTCTGCGGCTTGACATTGCAGGTCTACGAGCACGCGTTCCTGGGAATGCCACTAAATTGGAAGACTATGAATGGTACCTGAATGTGGAGAATAGTAACGCCAGAACTCCCGCTGACTCTGAAGCTGCTTACGTCAAAACACTATCGATTAACAATACACTGAAAGACTGCATCCGATATGACGTTGATAGCAACAGATGGGACAATGTATTCTGTGGAGACCTTGAGTATTCAGTTTGCGAACTTTTCTGTACGTTCTTATTTCCGTAATGGCATTTCATTCAATTACAGTATGTGTCATTTCAGATGACAGTTGCCGACTTCACGATGACTGTGTTGCACCAAGAGAATGTGTGGCTGATAGAAATTTCAGACACCATTGCGTTTGTCCCGACGGAGCCCCCAACGACGCCAACTGTGGTCTTTCCTGCTCAGGCAAGTCCGATGGCCTGTTTGAAGTTTCTGGTTGCTCAAAACATTTCTATGAATGCATGTCAGGTGAGTAGGTTGGTGTTGATTCCTTCCGGAAGTGATCAATATGCTTTCCAGGTCAAGTCACTGAGAAACAGTGTCCAAGTGGTCAAGTGTTTGATCCATTTCACAAGAGTTGCAGTTCCACAGCTCTTGCATGCAAATGCACCGAGCTAGGAGGACAATACGATGCCGTGGCTCATTCCTGCATAACGGCTAGAGAAGGTCTGTACAATTGGTTTAATGGTTTCAAGTGGTGCGCTGATAAGTCCACTGAGTTTGGAATCCAGTCAGTCGTGGGGCGGTTGGCACAGACCAGAACTCCTGAAGCGGCCAGAATTGTCACTGACTTAGCGCGGATAACATTTAGAAGACGGTACCATCTCGCTTATATAGGTACACAATATCTTATTACTTTGTTTCCATGTGCATGTAGTACGTGTGTACCTTTTTGTCGGTTTAGCACTGCGTAATAACCTTCATGGAAACGCAACCAACTTGAAAGACTATCAGTGGTGGTTCGATGCTCTGAACAGCAATGCGGTGGCCGCAGTCTCCGAGCTGAGCAGTGTGTCCAGTCTGATCAAGAACTCGTGGGATACTTGCGTCTACTTCAATACTTTCGATATTAATCGTTTTGAAGGCAGTCAGTGCGGTTATCGAGCGCCACCGGCCTGCGAGTTTCTTTGTGCGTTCCGATTTGCATAGCTCTGATAAACTGAAACAAGAGTTCTTGTAAATCGAGATTTGCAGAATAGTTTTCGAATTTCAGGCGGTAATATTCAATTTTTATGGAATCTAAAGATTGCTGAGTCAAAATTCATAAATTTAGTGACAAACTTAAGTAAAAGTCGCTCTCTGAAACGATCGAGTCTGGGTATTCAGACCCCAAAATTGAAAGTTGGGCGCAGAGAGCTGAAAGTTGGTATATTATAGATATTGACAAGTCATCAATCACGCGCAAAGGATTTCCAAATTTGACGCATCAGTTTACAGATACAGCCGTCTGAAAATCGGCTCCCTTAACTATGGGACCAAATTTTCCAAATCGAATTTCTAGTGCACTAATCAGAGTTGGGACTTGAAAACGGGGACACTTGCATAACTTTTAGACTACTTTAAGAATCTTTCGTCAAATTTAACTTTTGAAGAAAGAAATTGTTTCGATCCCCTTTCGATGGGCATAACTCGGCTGGGACCCCCTCCCCTAGACCGTTCTTTTTATTTCAAATTATTGTAGCGCTATCTTTTAGCTACTAGATGGTATAAAACATTATGGGCTCCGGAACGGCAACACTGAGATATTTGCGTTCAAAGATTGAAAATGCCACTTTTTGCATGTTTCAGTGCGGTCCCAAAAATTTCAACTCAAATTTCTAGCTTGTTAATTGGACTTGAAAGCCAAAAAATTACCAACTTTCAGCTCTCTGCGCCCAACTTTCAATTTTGGGGTCTGAATAGGGCAAAGGGCCAAGACTCGATCGGTTCAGAGACTGACTCTTAATTTAGTGATAGACTTTTCTTTACTTGGAGCTGGGGTTCCCATCGTGTTGGCCCGTGCCAATGGAAGTTGCAAACCCCAATCCTCTGTATACGTGCGTAAGCTATGATTCCCGAAAAGCCGACGGACCGCAAGTGAGGACGTGTACATAAGTTTTATGAATGGCTACTGTTGCAGACAACTCGTGTGATCTCTCAAACCCCTGTGCTAAGCCGAAAATTTGCTATGCAGATCAGACCTATCAGACTCGCTGTTTTTGTCCAGAAGGAGCCGTCAATGACGCTAACTGTGGTGTTGACTGCACAGGAAAAACTGACGGAGTGTATCCAGTGGGCGTTTGTTCCAACCATTACTTCATGTGTGTTAGTGGTAATCGATTGAATTCTCAGCAATTACACGCAACGGTGTCGTTTTTCTTTACAGAGGTGGCCAGCGTGCAGAGCTGCGCAGTTGATCAGGTGTTTGACAGCGATAACCTCAACTGCAGTGCCACTTCCTTGGCCTGCAAGTGCAGTGAATTGGGTGGAAAATTTCTCATGTCCACGAGGGCTTGTGTTATCGTATCTCAAGACTATACAACCTGGTACTCCAGCTTTTCGAGCTGTCGAAACAGGGCTCAACAGTTCAACATTCCTGGTCTGTTTGGTCGACCAGCTCAAGTGCGAACTAATGAAATTGTGTTGGCTGTGGCTGATGTGGCCAAGCACTACGACTCCGGTGGACTTATCAAGCACTATCTCCATATGGGTGGGTTTGTAAGCAGCTTCAGGTGCACGTGTGTTTGCAGCTTTTGACCGTTTTTATTGAGGGAATACGGGATCTAGTGCAGTCACTGTTAAAGTATCGAAAATAGCCAATCTTTCAGCTTTACGTAGAACTGGCATCCCCAGCAACTATTCAACAATGGAGAAGTTTGCCTGGTGGTTCGACGCAACCAACAGATTAGCCGTTGACGCCAATGTCAGTGTCCCCTCTGCACTCAATCCAGTGAGCCTTTCTAGCCAGCCTTGGGATTGCTTAGAGCATCGAGCTTCCGATGTCAACCAGTGGAACAGTGTGCAGTGTTCAGAAAATTCCAGACAGGCTATCTGTGAAGTGTTCTGTAAGTGTGAGCAGTCTTTCTTTCATTTTCAAGGAGTTCAGCGTTTTCAGATGACACCTGCTCTGCAAAAGAAAATCCATGTCAACCTCCGAGGGTGTGTGTATCGGATACAAATCTTGTGGCGAGATGTTTCTGCCCACACGGAGCTGTTGACGACAATGCCTGTGGTGTTGACTGTACAGGAAAAGCTGATGGATTGTACAAAATTGGATCTAACAGTCCTGATTTCTACACCTGCACTGCTGGTGAGTGACGATTACTCAAGAAGAAATTGGAAATCACGTTGAAAATGGTTTTCGAATACTGTTTACCTATTGAGCAGGGCTGTGATGCAAGAAGCACGCTGCATGTACTAGTAGTCAATAAAATCTGACTGACAGTCTTAATAGTCATAGAGGTTCAGCAGAAGTTGCTGTGCTGCGTTGTAGGTAAACCGAAGTTACATCGATGTCAAGGCAGCGAGAAGTTCAACCCATCTGCAGGCCTTTGCACTGAGGAGAATTTGGTAGACAGATGCAAACAGCATGGTGGCAAGCATGTAGCCGCAACAGAGTCGTGCATTCTCCCTACCACGTCAGCCCATGTCTACAACTTCACGGAAAGTGATGCACATTGCTCCAGAGTAGCTCTGACTGACTTTGGGCCGTATTATGTCAGTCATTTGGTTGAAGTAACCAGTGAGAGTATGGTAGCTGACCTCCTGCACTTAAATGGATTGAACAATGGATGGGTTTGGCTTGGTAGGATTGTTTTGTGTGTTTTAGGTGAACCGTTTGGATATTGTTAGGTATAAAATCCATGTTTGAACTGGCATCTTTGAGTACCACCACCACCATTACAGGTTATACATGCAGTTCGGGAGAAAGGAGGATTTCCCCCAGGCCCGATTTTCCGGGAAAATTCCCCCTAGTGCCCAATTCTAGTAGGCATTTTTTGAAACCCTATTTTGGGTTTCTAAACCCGTAAACAGGGTTCCAGAAGCCCTGATTAGGATTTTAGAGGCCCTAAACAGGGTTTCAAAACGCAAAGTTAGGGTTTCTGAAACCCTAAACAGGGTTCTGGAGCGCAAATTGGGGTTTCAAAATTTCTAAATAGGATTCCATAAATGCATTTCCAGAAATGAAATTATGTCGAATATATTAGAGCTTTTCTGCACGTTTTAAAGCAAAAATTGTTTTTTGCACATTTTTAAAAAAAATAGGATTTTCTGCACGTTTAAGAAAAATCCCCCCAGCCGAAAACCCAACTACATGTATGACAGGTAGTCCGACGGTAACCATCGTAGCTCCAGCCAAACCATCACTGAATGTGTCTGAACTGTTTGAATGGCTCACACATCACAATGGCACAGCAATGATCACTCCGTCAAGCTACATTGGAGAGAAACTGACGCAGCTGGCTAGCAGTAAAGAATCGTTGCACCAGTGCATTCGGTTTCTCCCAAGCATTCGAAAAATTCAGGATGTCCCTTGTGAATGGCTTCAATATGCCATGTGTCAAGTCAGATGTATGTAACACTTTCACCGTTTTAAATGCATAAATGTTAGTTGTTGTTTTAGATGAGTCAGCTTTCAACTACCAACGCATATGTGAGAACCACAGTCCCTGCGCAAATAATGGAACGTGCATTGATGATGCCTTCTCCTGGCATAGATATTCCTGCAACTGCAGTGACGGATGGGCTGGACAAAACTGCACCAATCGAAGTTGAAATCACTTGCTATACATAAAATGTGGTTTCTTTTATTTTTCAGCAATATGCTCAGTGAAAAATCCATGTCGGAATGGAGCCACTTGCGTGAATAGTCCAGATGGACTCTCCAACTATACTTGTCTGTGTCCATACGGATTCCGTGGACAGAACTGCGAGAGCATGACAGAGCTTGGTTCGTTTGTTCATAGGTATTGTGATTTTCAATTGCTTCCGCTGTAGAGCCAATGTGTCCAACCCAGACTCAGTACATGTGCTTGCCTGACGATCGCTGTTGCTTTTGCAGGAGGCTCAACTCTGCTCTAAACCAACGAAAAGGTGCTATTCTTCTTTTTCCCTTTAATAGGAACTTGTTCAACTCTGTAGAGAGTGTGACGTCGTTCGTAAGGGTCGGAGTGCATGTGAGAAACATAGGAGACGCAGTGTTGCGCAATTTGACCACCACAGGAGTTACTCAGTGTGCCAAAGCCTGTCGCAACACCGAGCACTGTTTCTTCTTCAGTTTTGACATGCGCACTCACATTTGTATCCTGGCTTGCAAACTCAGTCCTGTTTGGCCTGATCAATCACATTACCTTATGTTTGCTCGTCTAGTGTGAAGTAGTGATTAGCATTGGACACGTTGTGGTTGTGGGATTGTTGTTCGTGTATAAGTGTGATTCATATGAATAGTGATTGAATCAGTTTATGCTCTAGGTACAGTAAGTTTCAGAGTCCAGCTGTGCTGCATCCAATAGTGATTGAATCAGTCTATGTTCTAGGTATTGAAGAGTTTGGTTGTTTGTAGAGGAGCTTTGTGTGATTGAGCTATTGATCGGTTGTGTGCGTGATTGTGTGATGTTTGTGTGGTGTTGTGTGAGCCAGCAACTAACAAGTAAACCCAACTTTCTTTCAGTATAGTAAGTTTCAGAGTCCAGCTAAGTGCATCTTTGTTAGGGAGTAGCATTGGCCATGTTGTGCTTGTCGGATCGATGTTTGTTTACAATTATCATTCATATGAATCGTATGATGTTTGAATGATGATGATGTTTGAATGAATACACACGTCCCACAGAAAAACAAGCAGCTCAGATCAAGGGGAGGGCGTGGCCGTTTGTCCGACGAGTGCCCTTCCCCGCAAGTACTCAGAAAAATCTAACTGCTGAATTAATTTTCTGAAGCGCGAAACCGTGATATTAAAGCGAAAGTAATTGAATCATTCTCTGCTCTACTAGGCAGTGTTGTTCCCAGTAAATTTACTGAGTAAAAGTTTGTTCTGGTTTGGTTGGTTAAGAGGCGTTGCAAAAAAAATCGGGCAGGGGCGGCGGATGGAATTTTTTGACCCCCATTTTTATTCGCTGATCTGAACCACTAAAGTGTGGATATTGCAAAACCCAGTCGGTTCGGCTCGGGGCCCACCCACTCCGAAGAAATCGGCGCCCAAATTGGAAAAACCATGCTTTTTCGCTTCTGCCGATTTTTGACCGACTTCGATCTTTGACCGGGCGCCATAAGCGCATTTTTAAAGTAATCCTTACAAAATCTGGAACATTTTTAGAACCAATGATGCTCTTTCATTTTCACCTATCGACGTCGGAGTCCGACTGTAATTGCCGATTTGACAAGCAGTATTTTGCTGCAGAGATTAGACCGAAAACACGTGTTCAGAAATACATATGTTTCACTTAGGTGGCATCGAGCTATCCGGCTACAAATTTAACACAAAATAGCCCATCAAATGTGCTTTCGAAAACTGGTTTCAAATTGTTTGGATCTCTTCTAGTTTTGAAGTTATGGCCCTTCAAACTTAAGTGTCAAACACGGCCATTTTTCCCTTTTTAGCACGTTAGGTGCGTCGAAACTAAAAGCAGTGGGAAAGCTGGAAGCAAACGATCAAAACGCACCACCAACAGACACCAGAAACGGCAGAGCAGGAGCAGCAGCGACGATAACAGTGCCAGGAAACCTTCACGCAGGAAGCGACACCATGCCAAATCCAACAAACGCAATTAGATCCCTTTTAGTCTAATTTTGACGGACCATGCGCTATTTATTACTATTTATCTTGACAACTCGTTGACAAAGTTTCGTCTTCAATAAAACTGACCAGCAGATTTGTTAGCAGCACGAAAATTGTGAAATGATCCCACCTAGCAGATATTTAATATTTTAGTTTACATTTTGTCTGTATAGAATAGTTCAACTTTTTAGGGGCGGCCCCTGCATATCTATAAGGTTCACAACAAAGGGGTCGTCCTTATACTGTATGCAATCATCTGATAATCCCAATTTTCAGACCTCCGCTCAACAAAATGCAGTTGAGTGGTTTTCAGAGCTCCCTCTCATTAAAGTGATGTCACTTTAAGTTTTCGATTAAACAAATATTGCTGCATCTGGGCATTGTTTGAGACAAACAGGCAAGTACTTCGTGCTTCTTTTCTTTAATATGGCCAGTTTGGGACATCGCTCAACCGGCTATGTTATCCAATCAGTCATATTAACAGAACAGCAATAATTTTACCTAAAACAGTCAGGTACTTAACGCCGTTTATGTTACTGGCACTATATACATGTACAGGGTATAATCGCTCTTCTTCTTCTCCAAAATCTGTTTCGAATAACAGGGCAAATAGCTCAAGAACTAAACTGTGAATCTCAATAAAAATTGCACAAATCTTTAAAGAATTTATCAATCTTTCATTTTCATTCAAAAGGATTCATTCAAATCGGATGAGATTCATGGTTGCAAAAGTAAAAAATCTGCTGGTTTGTTTTTTATCACTATTGTTCATTGCCAAAATCTCTGGTTTGACTTTGAGGACAAATATCTCAGGAACTAAGCAGGCTATCTTAATAAGGGGTCCGGTCCGAATTCGGTGGGGGTCCGAATCCATATTACCCAAAAACTACGTCGTTTTCGGCGCGTATACAAATCGCCTCCCCAGAAAAGCGGAAACGGTGAAGACGTGCGGTAAATCAGATGAGAAATCGACAATCAGATGAGATGAACACAGCAAAAGTACAGACGAAAACTACGCAGTCATAGCCATTCTTCCGTTGTGGAACTTTTGGAAAGACATAGTCTATTGTAATGGCAACGGATCTCATACCGTTGCCAAATTGCCGGCGTTACCGATATGCAAATTTTTTTCTGTCCGGTTGTATAATTATGCATGTTTTCCTAATTTCCAAATTGCTGGGAAGCATTTTCCATTTTTTATACTTTCGCCACTTTCGCGCGGGGTCAGTGCCCAACAAAAATGCAACTGAAATTGCCCCCCGAGCATTTTGCGACTAAAACTACGGTGCGTTGCAAATGTAGTGGTTGGAATGTGTTATCAGTCTAAATTACCGTTAAACGTTCGAAACAGTGTACAATCTGAAACAGTGTAAATTGTGTTGTGTGTTTGGTTGAAAGGTTTTTTATTATGTGTCATTTTCGATAGCGAGGTGCAGGCAGATTAACTTTCAACAACAAATCAAGAATATGCACCGTACACATCAACTGAGTCAAACGGGCTAAGTTATCAAAAGAGAAACATATGTTGTTCGGTTGTGTACTGCATTTGGTTTTTATGTCCCAATACTAATTAGGACCTATAAAAATCGATAAAAATACTTGTTGAACTGAAAAACTGACCTGAAAAATCTGTACCCAGGGGGTGCGGGCGGTTCTGGTAAACCCCTTTCCGGTGGAGTACGAAGAAAAACCGCCGAAAATATGAAACATTGTAATACAGTAGATCATGCATGGACCAAAACTGTTAATTTCTGCTTATTTTACCCTCCAGAACGGCTTCTAAATGCTTGCTTAAAGGGTAATTTTTCAAAATTTCTCGCTCTAGTTGGACAATTGCCCAACGAGGCCTCTTCGAAATTTTAAACCCTGTGAAAGAAATTCTGTGTACATCTCTGGAATGTACTTGTTCACTGAAATGCAATTTTCGGCTCAGCTACGCAAGTATTGGGTATTTTGTATTGGATATTGGGGTATTGGGGGTCTCAGGTATTGCGATTGGGTATTGGGTATTGGGGTATTGGGTTTTTCAGGTATTGTTCGCACTCTAGTTGATACAATCCATAGATCTAACAACGGAGTTCCCCCACCCGACGGACATCAGAATCTCCGAGACATCTTTAAGTGCCCCCAAGTTTACCAATGGTAGCTCGCTTGATGGCTGACCGCACTAGTAAGAAACGGCAGCAAAAGGAGCCCACACCACTCCTGCGTACTGTACGGAAGCGCAAGTATGACCTGTACGCAAGTCGAGATCAAGGAAAGCCAGCGACCGAAAAAGTCAAGCAGCGCGGACCGTACGACACAGCACGACACAAGTCATCTAAGGAAAGTGACTCTGTGTTCTTCAACTGAGGCAGAGCCTATAACAATTGCAGTCACCGTGCTTTAAAACTAACCGGCGACCGCTTTTTTTCTGTGTTGGGCACTGACGACGCGCCTTCGCCTTCTACTTTCCAACTTTCCAACTTCTTGGGGGAAGCGATTTGTGCCCGCCCGGCAGCGTCGTTTCAGTCGTCCATGTTTCAAAACGCCCCCCTGTTCATTTTCCTGTTCGTGTTTTCCTGTTGATAAAAGGTGCCATTTTCGGTGCGTTTCATAAATGGATTGATGCGACGAAAACGAGAGTAGTGTTGCATAGGGATGGGACCGGTATACGGTGTTATACGGTATCATATCATACGGTATTTTTGGCTATACGGTATTATGCGGTATATGGTATTTTTTATACCGTATAGTTGTTAAAACTGAATCAGCCAGATTTTTTCAGTAAATTCATGTGAGTTTCGCGCTTTTAAAGGTGCCAGTCTGTTTTTGGTTATTGGATCAGGTGTAGCTGGGGGGGAAAAATCAGGAACCGATCCCAAAAAAAACTAATGTGTTTAATGATCATAATTAATTATAAATTAACGAATTCTATCGATAAATATCGATTATCGAAAATTTTTTTTGGCATATTTCCAAAATTTCAAAATCGTCGAAAATGGTCGTGTCATATATCATTTGAAAGCCCTTCGCCTGGCGAGTCCAATGATCACTAAATCAGCATAGGGCACGCCCCGGGAGGCCTGTTTTGCCAAATATGAAGGTACCCCATGAGACGCATCAGTATAGGCACGCTCCGGAGGGCCTCTTTTCCAAATATAAAAATACCCCTAGGGGGACGCATCAGTATAGGCACGCTCCAGAGGGCCTGTTTTAAAAACATAAAAATACCCCTAGGGGACGCATCAGTATAGGGCACGCTGCAGGGGGCCTGTTTTAATAACATAAAAATACCCCTAGGGGGACGCATCAGTATAGGCACGCTCCGGAGGGCCTGTTTTCCAAATATAAAAATACCCCTAGAGACGCATCCGTGCGGGGCACGCTCCGGAGGGCCTGTTTTCCAAATATAAAAATACCCCTAGGGGTGCGCATCAGTATAGGGCACGTTCCGGAGTCCTACAGTCATATGAAAGTTAATTAATTATTATCTAATCCATTTCTGAACTTCCCTGATTTCCCCCCCCCCCAGCTACACCTAGCCCCAATTTTCTGGGCTATCACTTAATGGGCCATCATACTAACCAATAGGTTTAACCTACCTCTCCATCATTACTGAGCATGAAGTGATATCTGGCTAGCGGGTAATTTTTCTCAATCCAGAAAACCGACGCAAACTTCTGATGCAAGTCCGGGGCAAGGGGCCCTAGGGGTACGCATCAGTATGGGGCACGTTCCGGAGTCGTATAGTCATAAGAAAGTTAATTAATTAATATCTAGTCCATTTCTGACCTTCCCTGATTTCCCCCCCCCAGCTACACCTAACCCTTGTAGACAATGTTATCGGTTAGAAAAACACAAAAATCTACCTTTTCCTTTGTGGCAGCTTTTTTGGCTTCCTAGAAATGGAAAATGTGATATTACAAGTACTTGTCAAATGTTGAGAAACCTGCAATTTTGCTTTTGAATAAAATCAACGTATCTTTGGTTAGCATTTCACTAATTTGAAGTGAAGCTAATCTGTCCAACCAAAATACAATTAATATTTACAATAGGCATAATTCAAAATAAATTCAATATATTGTCGGCTCAGCTTCAAATCTTTAAATAAACGGACAGTACTACTTACAAAACAGACCACAATCAAAAATAGCCGGGTTTTTCACAGGAAAGGCCGACAACAAAAAATAATTTATGTTTTTGACCATAACTTGGCGATAAAAGGGTGTTTTAAAGCGTTTGCAGCATACTATACGGTATTCGGTATTATACGGTATCGAAAATACTATACGGTATACGGTATTTTTATACCGGTCCCATCCCTATTGTTGCAGCTGATTTTGATAAAGAAAACTTAGCGGATTCTCTCTGGATTGCTGGTGCATCTCTGTTGGCAATCGGTTTATGTTCTGGTCTGTCTGTAGAGAACAGCAGAAAATGGGCAAGGAAACGAACGCTCGTTCGACAGCTGAACGGATGGCGGTGACCGTTTCGGAGATAGTCGGCCAGTTGATAGTGGCGCATCGCCAGAACAAAGATGTAAATCTGAACAAACTAAAGTGCTCTATTTCATCCAAAAATGGACTGAGTCATCAACCTAAACTTGTCGACATAATAGCTGCCGTTCCTGCGGAATTCAAGGTTAACATGTCTTATTTTACCGCTCTAATGATATGTGTGCGTAAGGATGAAAGCGCACCAAACACAGTTAAGAAATTTTTTTGAAGGCCAAAATTTTTTGCTTTTTTTTAAAATTTAAGAAAACTTTTTTAATCGTCTCGTCGTAAAGGCCCTTTAATACAGGGTCCACCGTGCTAGTAGAGGTACTTGCATGTGTGTACGTGAATTTTCTCACGTCTTGCTTTAATTTGCATATTGATTTTTCAAAAAATAATTTTTTTATCCTTCGAAAAAGCTTTTTTAAATAGGTTTTTTAAAATTTTGACCCTAACAACTGTGCACCCAAAGCATCTCGTATTATATGTATTGTATAGCAGCTATTCTTAACGAAATAAAACAAGGATGCTTAAGGATGTGTTGCTTCCTAAACTGAAAGCCAAACCGGTTCGAACGGCCAGTGGTATAGCGGTGGTAGCTGTTATGTGCAAGCCACACAGATGTCCCCACATCAATTTCACTGGAAATATTTGCGTCTACTGCCCTGGTGGACCTGATTCTGACTTTGAGTGAGTTTTGTATTTCCGTCCTCTGCCGTTCCCGATGGAGCTTGACTGGCTACACTACGCATTCGTTTAACCTATACTTGTTCCGTCGATCAAAATGGTCCTGTAGCAAAATTCTTCCCAGCGCCAGGTTTCACTAAAATATACAGTAGGGCCCAAAAAATGACTACCCCTTTTTCGAACTTTGCGTAAACGATTCGATGTTGGTCATTTCTTTATCGTTTTGCCTCAAACTATCCGGATTAATTACCAAGATGACTGGGTAGATATAGCGCAAGTTTGGGGTCAAAATTCTAACCCGTGCTGGTTTTATGACCCGAAAACAAAGAATCAGGGTGGCCCACGGAAATTTTAACCCACGGTCCATCTATGGATTCAGTGGTTTGATTCAGAAACTACAGATTTCTTAACTATGTGATTTTCGATCATGTGTTTGAAATTTCCCAGTTTTAGTGCCCTTTGAGCTAGAGCGGTGCCCAGTCAGTATGTCATGCCCAATGGCAACACCAATCATTCCAGCAAGTTTCAGATCCGTACTCTTTTGAATTGCCGAAAAAAATTAAAATTTTCGTGGACCACCGTGATTCTTTGTTTTCGGCTCGTAAAACCAGTACGGGTTAGAATTTCGGCTCCAAACTTGTGCAGTATCTACCCAGTCATATTGCTAATTACTTCTGTAAATTTGAGGAAAATCGATAAAGAATTGACCAAGAACGATTTGTTTGCGTAAAGTTCGAAAAAGGGGTGGACATTTTTTGGGTCCTGCTGTAAATACTTTTACTATTTTTCTCTTCCTAGATTCAAGCGATCAAACGAACAATACCTCAGTCGATAAATATACAAAACGAGAAAGTTGAGGAGAAAGAACTGTTTTTCAATTCGAATAACTTATTGTTTGTTTAAATTTATTGTCCATAGAGTACAACACGACAAGACGCATACATATGTGGTACATGTCCTTCCGCTGTTATTCGCAATATCCGTTAGTTAGTGGTGATGATTTTGGTTTCTTCTTGCATTGGTTTTGGTTTCATTGTAGGTACTCAACACAATCGTACACTGGTTACGAACCGACGTCTATGAGAGCAATTCGCGCTAGATACAATCCTTACCTGCAGACCAGAAGCAGAGTCACTCAACTTGAGCAACTCGGACATTCCGTGGACAAGGTTGGCAACCAATCGGTGAAACTCCTGAAGATTGGGTTTTCGCCTTCTCTGTGCGAGCCAGCGTAAAAGGGTGGTTTTAGATAGAATTCATAGTGATGGGAGGAACGTTTATGGCGCTGCCTGAGGACTACCGCGACTATTTCATTCGTAACCTACACGACGCCTTGAGTGGACACACCAGTCACAACGTGGCAGAGGCATTAGACGTTGTGTCTTTAGTGTGTTTAGTGTTTTGTTTGCCTGATTTAGGCTGTGAAGATGAGCGAGCGAAGCAAAGTGAAGTGCATCGGAATAACCATAGAGACGAGGCCCGATTATTGTCTGCCTAGACATCTGGACGACATGCTGTCCTATGGCTGTACCAGACTGGAAATCGGGGTTCAGTCGGTGTTCGAAGATGTGGCCAGAGACACTAACAGAGGACACACGGTAATGCGATTTGTCGTCGTGTAAAGTGCCCGTTCACCCTCAAACTTATAAGGCGTCGTGGACTCTGTGTTACTCATCATAATTTCTAGGCACAACCTAGGTACGCCACTTAGTCAATGTCTGCAAGTTAAATGATGCGATGCAGATACCATTTTGCATTGCCGGTACTTGCTTAGCTCGCAGATGACGTAATTTCTCATCGCGGTGTTGGGTCAGTTTCAGGTGAAGGCAGTGTGCGAGTGTTTCCGCATTTCTAAAGACTGTGGATACAAGATAGTGATTCACATGATGCCCGACTTACCAAACGTTGGTCTGGAGCGCGATCTGGAACAGTTCATCGAGTTGTTCGAGAATCCCGACTTCCGACCGGACGGACTGAAGCTTTACCCTACCTTAGTGATTCGTGGCACCGGTCTCTACGAACTGTGGAAGACTGGTATCTGCCGTTTAAATTAACTTCTGCACTATGTGCGCTAGCGGGCTAGTTTTTAATTACGATAGACAGAACGTTTTTGTAGTTTTAATTTAAAATCCTAGTTCTGCACGATTTTGTAGTTCTGCCCTAACAAGTGTTGAGAAATGGTTTGAAAACTTTTGTAAGCAATTTAGGTCGGTACAAGTCCTATCCTCCCCAAGTTCTGGTCGACTTGGTGGCCCGGATTCTGTCGCTGGTTCCTCCCTGGACGCGCGTTTACCGAGTGCAGCGAGATATTCCCATGCCACTGGTCTCCTCCGGTGTGGAGTACGGAAATCTCAGAGAACACGCCCTGGCCAGAATGAAAGATCTGGGCTTCTCTTGCAGAGACGTGCGAACAAGAGAAGTCGGAATTCAAGTACCACAGTCTAAACTATTTTATTAGTCACGCGCGTACTTTCTGAGCAGATATGTAACAGGTGGGGGCTGACGTGGGGAGGGAGGTGGTTTTCCATCAGGTGGGGGGCCGAGCGGGGTTCGCCCAGAAGGTGGTCCACAATTTCAAAATGCTCCAAAACGCCTGGAAATGCGTTTCTAGCACGTTTTCTCAGTAAGGAGGCTGAAATCGCCATTTTAAGCTGCCAAATAGCGTTTTAGAGCAAAAAACGATAAAAAGAGCTTCCAAGAACACCGATTTCTCTTAAACATCAGCAGTGGAAACGCCAAATTCGGTTTCCAAAGGCTTTTCAAGCGAATTTTAGTTCTGGAGCCGCTACTAGTACTTGCATTTTTGGGTCCGGGGTCCCTAAACTGTCTCGGGGGTTGGCCTTTCTATCTAGGGGGTAACCCCCTAGTGCATGTATATTTTTGAATCATCTAGTAACAGTTTTAGTAATGTAGTTGCAAAATCGCGCCAATCATCTTCGAACTACAGTGAAACTGTTATGACTGAAATGTTTTTCGTCGGCGACCTGTTTTTCCTCTCTATAACCGAAGCAATCGGTGTTGGTTGACTATAATGCCCTGTAAAGTGTGGGGTTGACCGAAAGCGTAATTTAGAAAGGGCAGCAGTCCGGTTATTGTAGGAGATTCATAATAAAGTGCGCCCGTATCACATCGAACTGATCAGACGAGACTACGTGGCTAACGGCGGTTGGGAGACGTTTCTCAGCTACGAAGACCCCGAACAGGACATTTTGGTTGGTCTGCTGAGACTGAGGAAATGCGCCGACGCCACTTACAGACCGGAACTTCAGGTTTTCTTTATTAATCCGTTCATTCATTCTACACACTGAAGTGATGTTCATCGGCTTTGTTTCATGTACACTTTCTGACAATCAGAGCTAGACTACAAACTGGTATCGGAATTGGGTATTGGGTTTTATTATCTATGTTTTTGTTATTCTAATGATAAAGAACGTATCTGATATCTAAATTATACACTGAAATGCGATCTTTTAAGCAGCTGAGCAGAGCAAGTATTTAAGTTTTCTGGTATGGTTTGCACTCTAGTCAGGCTGAAGGAGAGTAGAGTTTGGTTGTGGTTTGCAGGGCACTTGTTCCATAGTACGCGAGTTGCACGTCTACGGTTCGGTAGTGCCGGTTTCGGCGCGGGACCCTACCAAATTTCAACATCAAGGCTTTGGTCAGTTGTTGATGGAAGAAGCTGAACGCATTGCTCTCGAAGAACACGGTGAGCTTTCTTCTGGCTTTTGGAGTGATGATTGGCCTCGTCCAGTGTGCACTGACTAAGTCAACTGTGCCCACCTGCATCAATCACCTTAGTGCGTTTTAATAAAGTGTCGTTGTAGGATCCTCAAAAATTGCGGTTATTTCGGGCGTCGGAACGCGCAACTATTATCGGAAGCTCGGATACCAACTGGATGGGGCTTACATGTCCAAAATGCTTTGTTGATCTAAGTAATTTGTTTTGTTTTATGAAAGATAAACTTTTATCGTGCTTGTGTCGATCTGAATCTGTTGCGCCGTTTCTTCGGCTGTACTACTTTAGGAATAGTCAGGGTTTATTGTTGTGTACCTGTCTGTAGTCTTGAGTAGGGATGGAACCGAATAATTCGGTTACTGTAATAGTGCTATTCAAATTCTGTGTTTTTCAAATCGTATAATTCCAAATATTGTAAAACCGTTAAAATTGCACCGTTTTGCTTAAATTTGTGCAGAAATCACGCGAGATATTTCTTTTTTTACATCTCTGTTCATTTTTTTACCATGCTAAAAGTTTGGCAAGCAACGAACTATTCATGCGGTCTTTTCATTTGCCAGTAAACTACGTTGTCAGCTTTCCACTTCATTACCTAAACGTTTGTTTTATGTACCCAATTGTGTATAAAATCGCACCGATCATTTTAAACGATTCATCCAATGTAAGTTATATTCCGAACCTGCCAGCTGCGGTGCTTTCAGTAGTAGAACTGGATATTACCTTCCTCCAACTTTCTCTATGCTCTCACTTGTGGCCTGCGCAGTTGCGCCTCTTCGAATTGTTTGTTTGTGTTGTCAGCAGGGCTGACTTAAAGAACGCATACATGTAACAGGTCATATAACGATGGGGGGAGGGGGTTGGGGGGTAGGGCACTAAAAACGCTTAAAAATCGAAAAAATAGCAATTTTTGGGCTAAAACTCGCTAATTTGGGCTGAAATACAGCTAAAAAGTGCTGTTTTTCAGGCGATTTTGGCAATTTTTGTGTCTGAAATTGTAAAAAAATTGCAAAAATTTGCACAAAAATTCACTTGCCAGAAAATCGGAATGGGGTTGGCGAAATCGTCTCGGGGGTCCCATCCGGGGGGGGGTCTGGCCTTAGCTGGTTGGGGGGTAGACCCCCTGTTACATGTATGAAAGAACGACCAAATAGGGTTTGTTTTAGTTTTAGGCGAGGAAAGCATTCAAACAACACGTCACTCTACAGCTTTTTTAGCATCAAAAAGTTTGGCAAAAGCAAGAAATATTAGTTAGACAGTATATTTTTGCAATTGCGCCGGCAAATAATCAATATTCGGTATTATTTGGTATTATTCGGTTCCGAAAATTCGCTTTGGTATTCGGTATTTTTGTATTCTGTTGCATCCCTGTTCTTGAGCATGTCCGTTCATGGCAGTCTTGGTCCTCTGCCCGAGCCAGTGCTTGACCGACTGGTTAAATTCCTTCCGTGGCGAGATCGTATCAAGTTGGAACTTGTCAGTGTCGCTTTCTGTCGTTTGATTCGTTCGTGCAAAGCTTCAACTGTTGCAACCGACCCGAAACTTTCTCTGACTGTCACCTTCGGTTCCTGTGCGCGCGTCCTTACTGAAAAATCGCCGATCTTCCACACCACAACAGTCTCGGTTGAAGAGAAGCGCGCTGGATTGCAATGGGATCTGTTGTCTAAGGTGTTGCTGCGACTGCCGGTCAGTAGGATCGAGTTGAATTTCTACGAATTCAAAGTCGACGTCTTCAAGTCATTGTTGACTGCCATTTCGCTAACAGGAGCCAAGATTCAAAGACTAAAATTTCACCTGTGTTCTGTGCGAAGTGGCATGCAATTTGACCGCGAAGAATGGCGATCGGTTTGGCGGTCGCTGCCGTCAGTGGTTGATTGCCGATTTGAAGTGAATCATTTTGACGGCAGAAACGAGGGAGCATTTGATGACCTGCTGATTCCGCTTGTTCAGAGCAGAGCGGTGACAGTTCTGACTGTTTACAGCGGGTCAAAGCCGCACCTTTCCGACGACTTACTTTGTCAACTCAGCAAGAACTGTTCAGACCTGAAGCTGTTCGGTTGTGCCAGCAATCCGGATCTATCGCTGGCTGCGGCTCTGGCTTTAGTTGATTCGTTGCTGCCGCTGACTGCGTTGCCGCATCCAAAACGGAGAGAAGTTCTGCTTAAACGGACTGAAATTGACGCCGACTTGTTTGAAGCCAGGTGCGCTGACCGACTTAAGCGTAGCGGAAGATCATTCCATAACGATAAAGTATATATTGAACTGTAGTTGGCTAGTGTGGTTGTGTTTGTATTATCGTTTTCTGTTGTTTTGAGCATAAAACTTTGAACTGATTGGTGCCGATTGTGATTCGGTCAATGCCGTATACAAAATACTGTAACCAAGACAAGTTACGCACCCGGGAGTTAGAAAACAGGGATCAGCCGAAATCTCGAATAAGCGGTAGTTCAGTTTTTGAAACTAAATTTTATCGTGGTGTTAAACCATTACTTCATTGCGCCGAAATTACCGTCTGAACTGAATTCGTTTTCAGAAGCTGTAGTTTCAAACATTTTTGGTTTTGGCACAACCATGACCCCCTGAAACTCCTGGGTATGCAATTGACCAGGAACCGAGCGTTTCCTACGTTAAATATTACAGTCCGGCACTTAAATGCCGTTTATGGGACTGACACCTTATATGGTACCGGTCGGTACGTAGGCTAGTGGCACCGTATGTGGTACCCCTTCCCATGGCCATGGGCGCTGTTACCTTACATGGTGTACGAAATTTGAATTGAGTATTGTTATATGTTACCAGTGCCAAAATAAGGGTACCATATTTGGTAGCACGGCCGAACGTAGGGGTGTACCATGGTGCCACTAGCCTAGGTATACCGGTACCACATCTGATGCGAGTAGCTTAAAAGGCCTAAGTGCCTGACTGTAACGTTGTTTGGCTAAGGTTGTCTGAGCAAGCATGGAGACGCCCCGCGCCGAAGGCGGTCAGACTCCCGGTCAGTCATCGATCAGTCAACCCAAGCAGACTACAATGATCTACATTTGCGGCGGTATTCACTGATGTGTATGCACTGTCTCAGCAGTCTACTGTAAGTTTGCTTTGTAGAGTGTCACTTTGAGAACGAAATCAAGCCACGAGATGCCATTCGTTGTCGAGAGTGCGGCTATAGGATTCTGTATAAGAAGCGCTGCAGAAAACGTAAGTTCCAGCTACGTAAAAGCCGTTGATTAACGTCGCACGTTTTAGTAATGGTGTACGACGCGCGTTAACTGGACAAAACCAATCATTCTTACTCTCACCGAAACTTGCTTTCGTATCCGGTCGGTGTTGTGTCACTGTACAGTAAATGAATGAACATTGCTATATAACTACAGCATAGAGAGGCACACATTTGTCTCGCTGCAGCAGTTCAAGATTTGTACGTATAGTGAACGGCTGATTCAAATTAGGACAACCAGCGTTCCCTAACGAGATCCCGTAAATTTATTATCACCACCAGATAGAGGGTATGAGAAATATGTAGGAGGGGTAACCTGTACAGCAAACACAAAGAAAGCATTATCTCAGATCGACAAGAGGAATGGTAGAATATCACGCACTCACTGACTAAATCAGCTTTAAAGCCACAGCTAAGCTCAAGAGAGAGTTCACTAACAATTTTTGTGCGCGAACGGTTGCATAAAAACGTGTGCAAAGCGTCTATGGGCAATTGAAGCATTCGGCTCTAACCTCGCCAAAATTGGTTCAATAACGCGCTCTCAGAAAAGTTTGGCGAGCTTACAGACAGTGCAGCTACGTAACTATAAAATCGCTAATTCTTCTGAACCGGCGCTACTTTTTGAACTTTGGTAGACACCTTTGGCACATCGGGCGCCGCCTTGCGAGGTATTTTGACGTCTTTGGCACCCTTCGATTGTTGCTCGGCAGTTGTCTGTTTTGACTGTTCGCTGCTTGTCGGCGGTCGCTTCGCTCCCTTTCCATTCTGTGCTGAACTGGGTCGAGCGTTCTGGTCCGATTCTGCCGCGGCTTTCTTAGCCGAAGTCGGCCGACTGGTGGGCGCGCTTTTGACCGGTTTCTTCGCGGCGGCAGCACCCTGTCTAGTTGGAACTCTGCCCGCCGCTTTTTGGGCTGGGCCCACCGAACTGGCAGCAGCAGCAGCTGGCTGTGGGGCTGATTTGACGGGTTCTTTTGTAACTGTCGGTTTGACCACTTGAGTCAGTCGTTTGGTTTTATGCGGCGAAGTCTTCTGTTTGACTGAATCGTCTTTCTGTTTGGTGGGCGAATCGAAAGATTTGGACAGAATCACAGTTCCCGACGGTGACGGCGCTTCTGGGACTGAGGGCTCGGGTGTGCGTCGTTTAGGAGAAGGACTGGTCTTAGGCGAAACCAGCTTTCTGGGCGGTGTAACTTTCTTAGGCGCTTTCGAGGCATCAGCGGCCGGTTTTGCGGCAGGTTTCGGACTCTCGGATTTGGGTGGGGGTGGAGCTGTGTTACTCTGTCTGACTTGAGGCGGTGGCGGTGGAGGTTCTGGGGTTTCTTCGGGCGTTCGGTCGTTTTCGCTGATTCTTTGCATCTCACCAGCACCAGAATGCTTGCGGGTTAAGGAACGAGCTCGGTCTGAGAACAAACCGCTTGAAGAAGACACGCCGGCACTTGCACTGCGCTTGTATACCTGCAAAGTCAGTCTGTACCTACTGACACTGTCAAATCAACACCGATTGTCTGGTTTACTTGAAGCCTAGGCTCAGTAGTACAGCATGCTAGTGGTACCACACGGCGCAGGTGATGGTCGAGTTGAGCCCGTACCTAATATTCTACCACTTGATCGAATTCTCCAACCGTACAGGTCCATGCGCATATAATGCGGTATCACAAGCAGCATTCAATAAAATAACGCATCCCACACGGAACCCGTAGTATCGATTGGTACGGTATGTAGGAGTACTATATGGTTATGGTAGCACTATCCTGCGGTGTCCAAACGGGGGCAACATATTATTTACATTTGGTACTACTACCCTAGCCTAAGTACCTGCACAAATATGGTACCGTGTCATGCGTGTAACAGCTCCGGGTCGACCTGGGGGAGGGGGTTTCCCTCAGGTTGGGGGTCGAGGGGGCTCCAAAATTTAAAAAAGCTCCAAAACGCCTGGAAATGCGTTTTAGCACGTTTTTTTCAGTAAGGGCGCTAAAAATCGCTATTTTAAGCTTCCAAATAGCGTTTTAGAGCTAAAAACAAGCAAAAAATGACAAAATGAGCTTCTAAAACACCAATTTCTCTTAAATATCAGCAGTGGAAACGCAAAATTCGGTTTCCAAAGGCTTTTCAAGCGAATTTTAGGCTAAAAATTAGTGATTTCTGAGCCAGTTTGTTAGTACTGGAGCCACTACTAGTACTTCTATTTTTTCGGCGGGGGTCCGTTAACCTGTCTCGGGGGGTTTGGCCTTTCCAGCTGGGGCCCCCCTACTACATGTATGTATCGTGACCATGTACCTACATACTATAGCGTTAAGTGCCTTGTTACGAACATGCTAATGCGCGCACCTACAAAGGCAAAGCACAAACTTCATGTACGTACCCTGCTCAAGCTAGAGAGCCGTGGAGGTGGAGCTCTGGGTTGCCTCATCTCGACAAAAATACCAGCTGAAAAAATTGGCCAATAAACAAGGCGGACAGCGTGCTTTTGTAAAGAAGCAGAAATCAACAATCAACTGAATCGTTTTTACTTTGTACTGCTGGATCACCAAAACATAGGCAAGACGGCAAAAACAACTTGACCGGCAAAGACAGACCAAACTAGCGAAAGAAAGACTAATTAGTGGCAGTGCAGTAAGAAAACAGAAGAGAACACAACAGACAGACAAATCAGAGAAAACTGAGATCAATCACTTTCAGTTGTTGAGCAGGAGATGCAACAAAAAACTGCAGTCTGGTGCTGGTCAGCAACGAGCTCTTACTTTCTTTTATGCGATTCTGCATCGAAGGCGTCAGCAGCGACCAGCTGTCACACTTGACCACGGCCGCGGCGCAATGAATCAAGTGCGTGTCACAGAGCTCATACAGCCGTCGCACGAGATTGGAGAATCGCTGAAACCATCAATCACTTACGCACTTACACAGAGTCGCACACACTTCAATACTACTCAAATCGATAGTAAAACTGGTAGCGGTGGCACATTTAAACAGCAGCAGCAGTTTTCAGGTGGAAGAGGCCAAGCCGACCCCCGTTTTCTGAGAAAAGAAGCGCTCTAAACCGACCCAGACAGACAGCCAACCCATCTGTTTACACACAGGAAACCGATAACGCAATTAGGGTAGATTATCGATTGAGCACTAGTCTGGCCTCGCAAATAGCAAACACGTGCAATTGTATGTAGGCACGTACGTCGTTCCACTGAGTTTCCACATTGACTCCGCTGGTCTCGGCACGCTGCTGCTCTTGTACTTGAGTGAGGAAGATCAAAAGCTCATAGAGTCGAACCAGGACGCGACAGCCGGTATCCGGTGTCAAAGCATGAACAACTGACGGAAGCACGTCTTCCAGCAAGCCCAGGTTCAGAGCCATGCCCTGCAACCGATCAAGTCAACATCATCAATCAGACGTACTTGATAAAAACACAACATCTACGTAAGTCGTATAGTAGCTACCACAGGGCTGTTGGGTCGGTTTTTTTCTCGTTTTTTTCGAGCGTCTCAGAAAAAACTAAAAAGCGGAAAAAATTCAAGCAAAAGTGTTCAGTGTATTTTGTAGTAAAACTCACGCTATTTCGTTGAATTCTGCAATAAAAAGCGAATGTTAAAAATTTTTTCTGTCATCTAACTTTTGGAAAAAACGAAAAAAAAACCGGTTTGAGTTTTCCGGAAAACAAACAGCACTGACTACCATTCGGGCATCGCAACAAAACTGGTATCGTATCATCATCACGAATTTTCGACCTAGTTTTCTTTGATTTTGTTAGAAAAATAATGTTTAAGTTAAGCAGCAAAACTGAGTCTGAATATGGAAGAACTATGAAAAACAACTGAAAAAGAGCTAAATTTGAACCCAGCCCATTATTAATTTACCAAAAAAGCGGGCCGACCAAAAATATCGGCCCGAGCTCATCCCTACTCGACAATACAATATTCATGAATCACTTGGAACTGATACCGAGGTGTGCCTGTAACAAAACAGGACTGGCCAAAAATATGTTACACGTCGTTTCGGGCTGAAATGAGATAAAAAAGCGATCTAGCATCTTTGCCGGTACAGTTTTATCAATAAATAGCTGAATTATTATGAGAACGACCTACCCGTCCCTGATTGAGGAAAGATTCGGTAGTGACGACGTGGTCGAAGTTGGCGGCCAGAAACTCGATACTCTGATCGAGTAGCGAGGCGACCATGGCAGCGATTGGTTCTGTGGACAAGCCGCCCTTCAGCGTCCGTGGAAGGGTCACCTGCAGCTTCTCACAACCGATCAGCACCTGCACCACATTGTCGGGGCACTGGAAAAGCGAAACGGCCGATTGCAATCTAAATTTGGCCCCCCGGCGGCCGCCGCCCACCACCCGCGACCGCCTCCTAATTGGCCATGCATAGGCAACGCACCAGTCTGTCGATAATGGCCCAATAACACTTCTGCTGCCATTCGTCACTGAGCGACGCGAAAGCGCGACTCTTCCAAACGCGACTGAAGTACTTGGCCTGCCAGTTAAGCGCCTTCATCAGCAGATCGCGCATCTCGTGCACTTCGAAGCGCGAGAGACTCTCGAAAATGGCGCCCACGCAGGCGGCGCACGGCTGAAGATAGAGATTGTTTTTTAAAACAAAAAGCACCGATTTCATTTCAAAACTACACGCAGAGCTCGGATTACTCTAAACTGCCGGCACGCATCAATGGTGCTGATTTGCTGGTGTCATACTACTAGAAGAGGGTTGAAGCTAGCCCCTGCACGATCGATAGTGCAAAGACATAAGACGGAATGACCAGGGCGAGAGAGAGAGGCACTGCTCTCTGGGGAGTGCTAATGCCACCACAAACCCTCATACATAAGCGCAACTGGTGACGCAACAAATACGCAGATACGTGCGCGCGCCGGCCCGGAATAACTTCTACTAAATTGGTATACATACCCTGTGGAAAAAGTGACAGAATTTAGCTTTGATGTGCAGCAAGGCAACTTGGCGAAGGTCCTCTAATTGCAGCATATCAGCCAAGGACACCAACTCCCAGACATTGACGCCTTCGGCCAGTGTGCTCAGACCCCCGTACAAAAACGACAACGTAAAGTGAACCACTGAGTGACTGTATCTGAAATACGTGTGAATAGGAAATTTGCTAGAGATGCTCTATTTGAAGAGATGGGTCAACTTACGCAGTTAACTGCAGCTTCGCTGCCTTAGACTCTTTCCAATCACCCGATAAAGCTTTGTTGAAGTAAGGGCACGTTGCTGACAAAATTGCTCTACAATAAACAGACAGTTCTTTTGGACTGCTTAGCACACATGGGACGGAGAAAAAATGGGTTGGTGTGGGGCGGTCGAAGTCCGCAATTTTCGGAGTGGACCTAGCGACCTGGCGCCGCGGTGATTTTGGTGGGTGGGTCTAGAGCAGGGTTAATACGGGACTTTGAAAGTCAGGGAGTGATGGAAGTCAGGAAATTTGGTGTCTGGTCAGGGAAAAATTTGATAGCAGCAGAAACATCTCGCCACCAAAATGGTCCTGTTAGAACTTTACACACCACCCTTTTTGACTTCTGACTTTCTACTACTACTTTAAAGGAACATGCCGTTTAATCAATTGTTCGAAATTTTCTCACGATGGTCGGAGTTTCCTGGTTGGTCAGGAAAAAGTCAGAGAAAGGCCAGCGAATTGTGCCATGCAAAAGCCGAACGAACTCTGTGGAACCACGTTGATTCAAGTAAACCCCCAGACACTCCCAAGCACGCACGGCCAGTCCGTTAGTAGGCAGTCGCTAAGCGAAAATACAAAATCACCCCTTTCGACGACTAACCTTGTTTACACAAAATTTTTCAGCATTTTTTTATTTCAAATACTAAAACGGCCTGCAAAACAGCGTTTTCTAGTTGCACTTGAGCCCACTTGAGCATTAGCGTTTTTTGCGGTTTTTAGTCTGAAAATTGCGATTTTTTGTTTTTGTTTGCGTTTTTAGTGCGCTAGTCCGTTCCCCCAGAATTTCGGCTCAGACCCCAACCCCCACGCGTCGGCGGATGACTGTTACATGTATGACAACAACACACGGTCAACAGAACTGTGCAACTCTAGCCGGACTGACTTAGCAGCATAAGAGAAAAAATTGTATGTAGAAAGTGAAATCGGTTTAGGGATTCTTACCGATGCGACCGAATCTCGCCGTCTTTGGTTTCGATTATCAAATCGGTGTCGATCTGTTCGAGGAAGACGGTCAGTAGATCGTCAGCCAGCCGAGAGCAGGGGTCTTGGTCGAGCGGAGGGAACGAATCGTGCGCTGAAAATCGTTCGGTGCATAAACCTTCCCCGGCAAGGCAAGCATTCAGCCGGTGTTCACTGCCTAAGCCGCCCAATCCCCATCTCGTAATAGTTAATAGTAAATCTGTGGCTTCCTGCTCGGAGTGCAGTAATTACTGGCGCACAATGCCAAGTCCATTAATAGCAAAGCAAAGCCCAAAAGCGTCACTTGGAAAGTTTTCTTGGCTCGGACTGATGTCGATCGATTCGAGACTCCTCAGCGATGTGACGCTCAGGCGCTTGCGAATCGGTTGCGACACAGGCGGCAGAAAACCGTTCAGAGAGCCACCCGACGGGTCGCTGACCGTCATCTGCGGACTGAACAAGGCGGCCGGTCGCACTACCGGCTTCGGCGACCCGAACTCGATAAAAATCGGAAAGATCTTCTGCGGTTCCATTTGGGCCGGTGGTGGCACTTGTACGTCCTGTTCTGCTGAAAGAGCGAAACAACACTAATAACACTAACAATCATTATTACGGCCTTTTTTGTCTAGAAATCGAAATTTAGAAAAAAGTAGACGAAGTACTTCTTTGAAGAAAGTCAGTTAAAATAGTGCGATCTTTTAATGATTGACTATAGACGAAAATTTAGATGTATAACTAGGTATGTCAGAATTGTCTCCTGGTTCTAAACCAATCAATACGGACTAATTTCAGCAAAAATTTCACACTTAAAATTGGTGGTATTCTCATACTCAGGTCAACCCTCATAATTCAGTCGGGCCGATATGTTTAAAGTGTGAACGCGCCAACATGCAGCAGCGACATCTTCAGCCGCCGAAAAAACTCTACGAAAAATGTTCTTCAATAAATTGAACAACTTTTTTGGCGGTCCCTTTTTACTCAATATTCAGAGATAGGAAGGAATGTCTAAACGATATTGTTTTAGTGCAAAAACACCTAGAATAACGCAGGATCATACATGTAACAGGGGGTCTGCCCCCGCCCGACTTAGGCCAGACCCCATCCGATTTTTCTGGCAAGTAATTTTGTAAACTTTTTGCGATTTTTTACAATTTCAGACACAAAAATTGCCAAAATCGCCTGTGAAACAGCACTTGTTAGCTGTACTTGAGCCCTAAATTAGCCATTTTGACGATTTTTAACAAAAAAATTGCGATTTCTGAGCATTTTAGTGCCCAACCCCTTCCCCTTCCGCGGATGACCAGTTACATGTATGCGCAGGATCCCTTATACCCTTCTTTCGGTCGCCGACATTTTATCAATTCTGAGCAAATGTCGGCCGACACGATAATGAATATGCCTAAAGAGCGTCTGCATATGGAAATGGACCCCCGGGCAAACATGGGCAAAGGGGGGGGGCTGAGGGGGGTTGACCCCCCTCAGGCTCTGACCTACCCCCCCTCAGCCGGCCGCTACCCCCCCCTCAGGAATTTTTTGGAAGAAGTTTATATAGAAAATTATGATAAAAATATGCCTGGATTAGGTGTAAATGAGCTCAGAATAGCTTATTTTAGCTTATTTTAATGAAAAACAAGCCAAAAAACCTTGATTTTAGCAAAAAATCGGACTTTTTGGCTTACCACCCCCTCAGCCCCCCCCTCAGGAGCTCCTACCCCCCCTCAGGAATTGAAAATTCTACCCCCCTCAGCCGAAATGCTAGCCCATATCTGCCCCCGGGTCTGATCGTAGGGTCGACTGGTCGACCCCCTCACATCGAATCGAGAGTCTGCATTCCGATAAAAAAGGTGCAGCATCACCTGTTGACTGTCGCAAGTGCACCGGGGTGTCTTGGAAAGTGATGAAGCGAGCCATAAGTTGTTCGTCTTTGGTCTCAGGCACAGAAGCGGGCAGTTGGGGAGTCGACTGCATAGTTGTCGGTTGCGGTTTGGGCGACGGCTGACCAGTCGGTTGTTCAACAGGCGGCGAGGTCTGAGTTTGCGTGCTGACCGCCTGCGCCCCGTCCAGACTCTCCGGCGACAAAGGAAACTGAGTGACGCTGTCGGGGGTGAACGGCTCTGTCGCCTCGTCCCCCAATCCGGACATGCGTCGTCGCAGAGCCAAATCGTCCGGCGCCACGTTCAGTTCGACCAAGGGAGACTCGAAGGCCAGTTCACGAAATGACGTCATCAGTACTGGTCGCTCGCTGCACACCGACAGACGGTCTGTGCCGGCCTCGCTTTGGGCTTCGTACAATTCCTAAAACAACTACAGACTTTGACTAAGAATTGTGCAGCTGGGTTCTCGTCGCATCCAAACAAAATTAATCAGTTCCACTGCCATCTCCATTTTCCGTACAGCTGGGAGCAGTTTAGGCAAGAAAAAACGTGTGACTGATGGCAGAGAGATGTCAAGCTGCAAAAGTCTCACCAGGCGAGGTACTTTGGGAGCCGTTTGTAGTAATCTGTTTTCGGCTGGTTGCAGCTGCGGCGACTAAAACGGTTCTAAGCTTAGCAATGCAACACAGCCACACACAGACGGAAGCTTTCAAAAACGCAATACGTCGACCAAGGATCAAAAATTATAACGAGAAATCCCGGTACTGACTGACCAGATGCAAATATCATTTTGATCCTCGGACAACGTAGGATACAGTTCATGCAACAGAACAGCTCACTTGAAAACTGGTTCGCATCCCAAATTTGGTGGCGGCCAACGGCACCTGGACAGGTTCAGATCGGTCGCGCACAGATTCCTCACGAAAACTGAGGCTGGCCGTCTCGGCAGTGGAGTCATCGGCCTCCATAGCCGCGTCGGACACATCGGGCGGGTGGTCGGGCGAGGCGTGGTGTCCGTTGGTAGTGGGCGGGGGTTCCTCGTGGGTGGAAGAATCGTCCATAGTGAAGGTATGACGCGAAGAACTGGAAGAGACGCCTCCTTCGGGCTGGCCGCCTAAAAGTATGATTGAATTTGCAGTCAATTAGATGGCTTTTGTGTGGTAGCGGCTGCTGGCTCGCACAATAACACCAACACGCACACATGACTAATAGCAAGTTTTATTGATTGGCTGCGACGAGCAAAGAGACACCATAAAAGACAAACGGACGGAACGGAACGGAAGGACAGATTTTATTGAGCAAAATCGCTGTATTTTGTTAGTGAGGAGACTCTACCACAATCTCAACTTGCTGAGGCGGCCGCTCCTTACCCAACGGTCGGATAGCGGCGGCCGGTCGTAACGGCTCTCTCGAATTGGCGCCGCCCCTACCTCGGAGACCTCGAGGACGCGGCGATTTGACGTCGGGAGCGAACTTCACCGCTGCAACACTGCACACGTACTGTACTTACACACACACCACACAGACACACACATGCAGGCACAACGAACAGAAAGAGTGACAGGGCTCGTACAGACCAGCAACTTCCAAATTGCCTGACCAAAATTGGCAAATTCCTTGGCTTTTAGGCAAATTGACAAAAGTAAGGTAATTGGCATTTTCTTACACAAAACGAAAGCACTATGCTCTGTTAGTATTGTTAGGCTGTTTTAAATTTTAAAAATAAATATTTCGAAATTTTTGTTTTATTCACAGTATAGAAATTTAGTGGGAAAATCGCTGAATTTAATATCAGATATAAATCAGCAGTGAAGTTCTATCAAATTTCATTCCTATTCTAAGCCTAAAAATAGGTTCTGAAGGGCAACAGCCTAGTGTTGTCAAGCTCTTTTTTTAAAAAGGCTTTTTTAAAAAAACCTTTTTTTGAAGGCCCATTTCGAAAATTGCGAAAATTTTTTATTTTATTCACAGTATGGAAATTTTGGGGGAAAATCTCTGAATTTAGCCTCAGATATACATTAGCAGTGCAGTTCTATCAATTTCATGCCTATTTTAAGCCTAAAAATAGGTTTTGAAGGGCAGCAGCCACTCTGTGAGCAATGCTGCAGGTAGAATATCGACTCTCAGGCTGTAACACTATGTTTGAACCAAAGTATCAGCTTTTAGATTTAAAGTTGCTTCTGATGCATCCTTGCATCTCATACAAGCTATATTTCATGCAAGGAAAAAATTTTGAAAAAAAATTTCGAAATGAAAAATTTTCATAAAAAAGCTTTTTTAGGCTTTCAAAAAATTTTTTTTACAACTCTACAGCAGCCACTCTGTGAGCAATGCTGCAGGTAGAATATCGACTCTCAGACTGTAACACTATGTTTGAATTAAAAAAAGTATCAGATTTTGTGTTTAAAGTTGGTTCTGATGCATCCTTGCATCTCCTACAAGTAAATTTCATGCAAGGAAAATTTTTGAAAAAGATTTCGAACTGAAAAATTTTCATAAAAAAGCTTTCTTTGTCTTCCAAAAATTTTTACAACTGTATGCGCTGTGCTTTTGCAGCTTGCTTTACTCAGCGATGGCCAAAACCTCCTTAACCAGACACAAAATCCCTGACCTGTACGAAACCCGAGTGAGCATACGCTGTGCTGGATTGCAGCGCTCTAAACAAGTGTTTAGTAGCATAGCTTCTTAAAAAAGGAACACAACGATCTAATCAATGATTCTTTAACCAACGAACGCGGTTGAGAATTTCCAGAAATGCAAAAGAGGGAGCTAAAGATCAGTTCGGGCTTGGTTTCTAACAAGCTTATTTGTACTGTGGTTACTACAGAATGAAACTATATTGCGCTTTGTAATGAATGAGTGATATAAGTAGGCGTATTTGAAAGAAAGTGTTTGAAAACACAGTGTCATTTTACGAATTCATTTTATAAAGTTTATTAGTCAAAAATTTCGCAAAGCACTCCCGCAAATTCGACCGGGGTTGGTCTAGGGCTCGATTTGGGAATTGGCTTTTTTAACACAAAGAGCAACACACCAAGCCCCAAGTTAGTACATATTACAGATTTTACAAGAAGGTCTAACTAATAAACAGCCAATGGCATCTACACAACGTCAAACAAAGATTGTGCGCGCAGCTGGAACGAAACTACCTTTATGATGAGGTGTCATGCAAAGCCATTGGTTTCAAGTGATTCTGTAGGTGCCAGCAGACTGATCAATTACGAGACGAATAGGTGTTTGCTGCAGCCTGTAGGTAAAGAGGAAAGAAAAGACTGTTTGACGCTGACAAACGTACAACAAATCTTACACGGACAGACATTAGCTAGCGGACTGCTATGAAGTTAAGCCACAATGAAGCTATAGCGCATTTCTGTAGCAAATCTACTGCAGGCGTCAAAACGACCATTATTGAGTTTGCGACTGCTACTGCAAACTTTGCCCAAATCACCTGGGAGCATTTTCCAAAAAAATTGTCGCTTCCTTCTAAATTGAGACCTCCGACACAGTTCTGGCGAGTTTGGTCGACACTTTGCGTTGGCTTTTTAATAAAAAAAATTAATTTCGTACACATTTTCTCTCTAATCTTTTTAGTGCCTAGTCTACCTTATTTTAAACTTCAGGTCCATCCATTGGAACAAATTTGCAGAAAAAGATGCAAATTCAAGTGCTCATTTTCGACGCCCTCTATACTACAGTCAGGCACTTAACGCCGTTTATGGTACTGGTACTTAGGGTAGTGGAACCATATATATGGTACCCCCACGTTCGGGGCCTGTGGTGGTATCATATGGTGCCACTACCCTAAGCACCGCTAAAAACGAGCCAAGTAGCAGAAAGTCGAAATCGAGAAAATCGCCTTTTAAATATTTGTTACATTTTCCTGAATTAGCTTCAATATCAGTTTAAATATTTTTTACTTAAAATACAAGTGCATAATTTGTGTGCAAAACATTCTGCATGTGTCACTTGTGTCAAATTAAGTGAACTAACAGGAAAAGCACAAAGCACTTGGCTCATTTTGCCAGGATCACCTGGTGATGTCCGTGCACATGCCTCTGATTACATGGCTGTATCTCCTAATACAGAGCGAATTTCGACTTTGTTCCTTAAAACGTTTTTAGGTGTTTTGCTTTAGCTATAGTTTTTTCGTTTTTAAACTGCATTTTTTCATTTTGTTACTTGGCTCGTTTTACCATTGTCGCGACGATAAGGTGACGGTACCCCAAGTATCGGTACGATATAGAGTACCGGCACCTTTATATGGCGCCAGTACCATAAACGGCGTTAAGTGCCTGACTGTACGGGTAGACTACGGGTAGAAAAAGCGACCATTCTCTGCTACAGTATACCTTTATCAGACTCGTCACTGCCGCCAGACGGTTGTTCCGACTTTTCTAATGCCTCTTTTGGACTCTGCGCCACTTCGTCTTCGGTGTAAATGCTGCTCATAAAGAACTTCAGCGCCTCGTAAGGAACATCAGCGATGGGCACCGTCAATTTCTTCAGCCCGTGCGCCCGTTTAGGTGATTTGGAGGCGGAACGAGATGCGGGTCGCGAGCCGGGGGCAGGGGAGTGGCGGGGGTCTCGCATAGCTGGCAGGATGTACTTCTGGTAGAACCCGGGCGCTCTCTGTCTGACGAGGGCAGTGTGAGCGGGCAATTGCTGCCCGTCGGCCGCCACCAGCACCAGGTCGGCGTGAGAGCCGTTGGCGAGCAGAGCGGCCATTTGGGTGCGCAGCGTGCGAGCGATCTTTCTTTGCAAAGTCTGACGCTCTATAGCATAGTCATCCCAGACGGACGGCTCCACCTCGCGCATTCTACTATCATTCCTGCAAAATTGACATCTCACCCACCACGCGCAGCAAACCGGAGCTATCGATTAGCACAAAAACTCTAATGAATACCAAATGCTGCTCTGGAGGAAGCTCCAAATTCGACGCCCAGCCAAACGAATTAACACACTAACATTATTTTACTGTCATTCCGGAAAACCACTAATTTGGGCTTGGCAGTCTCTGGAAGTAGTAGAACCCCCTGGCACGATCTAAAGCAAAGCGAAGCAAAAGATAAAGAAGGCTGAGCCTCACCGCCTCGTTATTTTAGCAAAATTTAGTAAGAGGGCGTTGTTTCTATTTTCTTCAACCGTAGCAACGATCTTAGTGCGTTTTGCTGTTATTTCAAAGTGCGTTCTTTATTAGCAGAGTCACAAAACATAAAGCAGCCAAGTGCCAAGGTGAGGCATGATCATGTCATTAACTATACTGGGACTTACCACGCATACATGGGCCGGGGCCTGGGAACCATACACCCCTCGCCAAGGCACGTCCAGGTCCCCATGCCAGCGTTTCGGAAAAATTTTGCGATTTTTAAGGAAAATTGGCAATTTTGCAGCGATTTTTGGGCAATCGGACTACCGACCACAGATTTTCCGGTACTGTATGTTGACACACACACAGCGCACTACGGCAAATCAGTGCATCCTCTTGTAGCGCGGTCAATAATTTATACAGATGCACTCATATCACTTGGGTTCCATGGCTATGATCCCATTCCAGAATTGAATACTATAAACAAAATCAGGGCAAAATCTTTGTTTGAAACGAACACAGTAGACCTATAAAAACGTAATTTATTGCGACTTTTCTTCTCGTGTCATACAAATCAATTGCGGAATTGCGTAGTTGACGCCAGCCAAACTGCTTCTAGAACGCTCTGGGCTCTAGCAGAGCAATATCTAGTTCCAGAAACGGCTCCCTCAATTTCTGCTTGAAAAAGTAAGTAGCTTGATTTTGAAACCAGTACGTAAAGATCTCAACGAATGTCATTCACTTTCACTACTAGAAAGTTTACAATGATAAGTTTTATATCAATCAACCATGACTACTGAGTTCTTCGGACAAAATGCTCAGTCTAACGGCTCGCGTATGCGGGTGGTCGGTGATTTCAGCTAAAATCGCTTGCACAGCGTTCGGTTTGGCCGGCTCAGAGGCCGACCGACTGCGGGTGCGATAGACCAGTTCATGCATTCCCTGCAGAATGCTCTTGCGCTCGGACGAGTTGGTGACCGACATGCTGTAGAAGGGATAGTTGGCCGACACCGTGCTGCTGCGTTTGCGCAGCTCGCTGAACTTGCGCGTGAACAGCAAATAGATGAGAGGGTTGGTCAGCGAGTTTACGTTGAAGAGCAGATTGCTGAAGTCGTTGAAGAACTGGTGTTCCAGGTAGCGACTGCGTTGCCAGCGATGCCAGTCGGCCACGCGCAACAACAATCCGCCTGCAATTTTGTTAAGTTCAGCCGATATTCATTGAATGAGAGAATTTTGAAAAGGTAGCATTTTTTCTGATTTTCTCAAGACTGTGACAATCTCGATGCATGAAATTTTAAACACATAAAATATGCTGCAAATTCTGGTCACTTGAAGAACATTTGCGGTAATGACAGCAAAAAGAAAAGTTTCCATTTTAGTTCTATTTCTATAGGCGTTGTTGAAATTAACAAATTTCAGATATTCCTTAATTTCTCCGGATTGGGTCAAGTCTGTTGCATCGAATTTTAACACACAAAATCTCCCCTATTTTGGCAACAAGGTTTCCAATTTCAGTCGATTTGATTTTAAATTTGCGAAAATGGCAGCAAAAAGAAATTTTGTCATTTTCTGGGACACCGTACAATCCATACTGTAAAAATCCGTACTGTAAAAATGTGTCTGCGGTTTATAAATAATGGTCTGGCCCGCCGAAAAAAATTTTGAGGGAAGTAATTTTGGGCAGTTTTTTACATTTCCACAGAGTAAAATTAGTACGCAACGCATGGCACCTGAATGGCAAAGGAAGAACATGACGACGATGGAAAGCAGCATGAATACACTACGATAGTGTTTAGGCATTGTACGTTGTCGTGTGGTGGACAAGAGTAAACGGTGGCTGCGGTAGAGAGCTGCCAGTATTCTCGTGTTCAACACAATTAGCAGCATAAACGGCACCAAGTAGACCAAGATTACGTAGGCCACCTTGTCCATCTGAAAATGTTACAGAAACTGCCAAGTATACAGCTGAAAGGCGCATTGTACGAAGATCGCTTAACGTACCAGCAAATGATAAGTTTCGGTCTTGAGGGCGGTGGCGCTGAGACGTGAAATATTGACCTTCAGAAAAGGGATCTCCAGTCTGACAATGGTGTATTCCCAGAAACGAACGAAATTAATAGAAAACGCCGCCGCCACGATGCCAAGTAAAGTGAGCCAGGGCTCGTGGAATACGTGGTTGAGCGGTTTGCAGACGGCGCGGAATCGTTCAACAGAGATGGCAGTGATGGTCCAGACCGAGCCGTAGTTGGCAGTCAACAAAAGCGGACTCAACCACCGTATCAGATAGACGGTCAGCTCGTTTAGGTAGAGCCACTTCTCCGGCTCCCGAATGTGGTAAGTGCGTGTGAACTGCTCCGCCACCGGCAGAATCACCACTGCCGTCGACAGAACCAACTGCGCTGTGTCGAAACAACACAATGCGATGAGGTACGGAGCTAGCTGACTCCTAGAACTTGCTATTTGGACCTTTTTGTGCAGTGCCGTACGTAGTACATCGTAATACAATCTGTCTCAAAAATGAACCCGTTTCCCTTTTGCTATTATTTTGCCAATCTCAATGCATGAAATTTAATTTTAAAACATAAAATACCCTAAGGTCAGTAAATATTCTTCCAGTTCCAGGACATTTAGCGAAAATTTGCAGAAATAACAACAAAAAGAAATGGTGTCCATTTTTAACATAAGTTATTATTATTTTTTAAGATTTGTTATTAGGAGAAAGTTTAACATACGTATTGGTTTTATTTTGAATTACG
The DNA here is from genome assembly GCA_030248155.1 of Sabatieria punctata. Classification (NCBI taxonomy): domain Eukaryota; kingdom Metazoa; phylum Nematoda; class Chromadorea; order Araeolaimida; family Comesomatidae; genus Sabatieria; species Sabatieria punctata. The sequence goes on along the minus strand of JASANB010000177.1, from coordinate 70,609 downwards.
AAATTTTAACCAAACAGAATTTTTAATTGCCTGATTCACCAAACTTTAAAACATAAAATAGCTCGAATTTTGGCACCGAAATTCCAAATTTCACCCTATTTGACCAAGAATTACAGAAATTACGGCAAAAAAATGTGTCCACTTTCGAGACACCCTGTGAGATGAGTGTTGAGTAGAGATGTGGGTTTAATGGGGTATGTTTTTTCCTATATTGGGTATTGGGTTTTTACCCCAAACAAAATCCCAACAATATTTTACATCTCTAGTGATCAGTCGCTAAACCCTGAACAGGTTTGGGTTTGAGCAGCCCAGAATTTGGAAAGTCCGTAAATTTTAAGAAATTAGGTCTTCAAGAGCATATAATTAACAAGTGCATTTTCTGATTTTGGCCTCCTATCTCGGTCGGAAACCGGCGTTGTACAAGCCATATCCATGTAACTACGCCCTTCCGTACGCCATTGGTTTATGGTAGTAATTCATTCTTTCGATTTCACGCGTGCTACGTACAGTAGGTACCTTTCCGGTACGATAAGTCAAATACTCTTACCTTGCCGGTAAGTTAATTAGTCACATACCATTCGTTGCTTTTAATTCTAGTGCAGAATCTCGTGATGCAGAAGGCGTTGAGCAGCAGGCCTGTGAGGCAGACTACAGGTTCAACATAGAAGGCCAGAATGCAACTTGCCACTCCATAGCTGACCGGAGAGGTATCGTTCGGAGGCGCTCTCACGGCAAAGCAGAGCCGCATCTCGTTGTTGGGAAAGACAGTTCACTAAAATTTAGTACATCCAAATCGGAAAGTTGCCACCGGCTACGGACGCCTAAAAGCCTTCCTGTCAGCTCTAATTCAGAGTACGAAATGCTGTTAAAATACAATACACAGTGACTTTTAACGGAATAATAGAATTACATTTTCTTCCTTGTCTACGCTGGGTTCCGTGATATAAGGTTCTAAGCGGAGTCTAAGTATTCAATTAAGCCTACGCCAAAGACTTTTCTTTTCGGAGCTGGGATGTGGATGAGGTGGAATGAAGCTATTTAGTGAAGGGAAAATGCCACGCTCTGTGCAAGAGAGTCATTAAATCGCAATTACAACTTCCCACCTAAATTGACTCTCTTTCTCTCTCTTCAACTCTGCTTTCGTTTTATAGAGTTGCACGTTCGCATATAGTTTTTCTTGCTGATAGCCATGCCGCAAAACAACCGCTAGCATCAACGAGTGCGTCATCATTTTGCGTCAGTCACCATGTGCATCCAACCCGTAAACAGAACTCTAAGAAATAAAACTGGCATTTCTTGGCTGCACAATGTGGTAGTGCACACACGTATTTAGCACGTTTACAGCAGGGATGGATATTTTTCCGAAAAAACCTCGGCCTGTTTTTTTTCAGTATTTTTTCGGTTTTTTTTCGGTTTTTTCCTAAATCGCGGAAAAAACTCCAGCCCAAGTTCTGAGTATCCTAGCTTGGTTTTATGATTCCTAACGCTTTCTGGCGCCTTCTTGAGTCTTTTCAGAACAGAAATACCCGTCTTACATGGACATAAATCATGAAACAGGCATGAAACAGTCCCTGACAGGCTCTATCAATAAACTACATATGCAAATTTTCTTACTGCAGTTTGCCTTTTTGTTTTAGATTGCCAAGTTTGGTATTTTTTGTTGTTTTCTAACAGTTTTGAGCCAGTCTAGCCTATTATACATATCAAAAGTCCATTTTTTAACTGAAAAATGACAGAAATTAGCCATTTTTAGGTTGAGTTTTTTTCCGCGATTTATGTTTTTTTCCCGACCCTTAGGAAAAAACCGGTTTTTTCCGAAAAAAAGCGAAAAAAAAACACCGGAAAAAACACACTTCACATCCCTGGTTTACAGCGATGAACGCATTCTATTATCTGGTGGCTAATTTCGGCAGTGCAAGCTTTCAAATCTGATGCGTACATACATACTGAAGAAAGTTTTATGCCATCACTAGTAAACCGCAATACATACAAGATACGAACCACACAATGCAAAACGAAATCATAATTCTTCAATCAATACGTGTACGCTCTGTGTGTGTAGATCACTCCGATTGCAAATTCTTACAAAAGAGCGTTTCTCGGTCATCTTTTGAACGGTAGCTACCAATTTTACCATGTAATACTCCATGGCCATACTCTATGTCGATGCATATTTCTGCGCATTTATTTTCAACGATCCTTAAATAAACAAACTAAAAAATACAAAAATGAAAAGTTGGCCGTTGTGTCACCCATTAAAACAATGGTAGCCTTCGACCCCATTGACGGCTAAATTGACCAACACGGACAGGACAATTAGCTATCGATTAAGCATAAATATAAGAACATTCAACCAAACCCCCAGGACTCCAACCGGTTTAAACGAAACATTGGCCAAAACTGATTTACACTAGAAACACTAATCTGCACAAGTAGTGATCTCCCTATCCTATCGCTTGATTATTTATTAGTAGTGCCACTGATTGGAGTGGTGCCAGGCTGTCCATTAGGGGTAGTGATTGTTCCGACGGCTCTGTTGTCACTTGCAATGACATTCTTTTTCGGTTAGTGCACTTTTTCAATCGTCCTTTATTGGCTGCGTACAAAAGCTCTACTATTAGCTCATTGGTTTCTCTTACTTCTAACACCTTTCCCGCCCATGGGCGCTTTGTTAGATTAAAACTGAAATTGAGAAAAGTGCTAAAGCTAAATAAACGCCCATGGGCCAGTCGTCTGACTACCGTGTTTATTCCATTATTTATTTCAGAGTGGTCTGGGGACACGTGGCTTATTAGAGGGCGCGGTTTATTGGAGGGCGCGGCATATTTATTTCAGCTTGATTTTGGGTATCAAAAACCATAGGGTTGGGGTATTATTTTCTTTTCACCAAAAACTTGCACAGAAACTCTAAATGCTTTGGTCCTCTTGTAGTTTTACACCGGATGCATTGCCTTATGCTTACATTTTTTTCTGATGTTGAAACTTGGTGATTTAGTGCTCATTAGTTTCTTCATTCAATGAAATCTGGCTTTTCGGAAAACGTGAACTCCGAACATGGCCTTTTGACCGAATACACAATCGTACGGCAAGCTTGTATACTAAAAAATTCTACAAATAACTTGTGCAAAAGGTGCATACTGCGCCCGTAGGTAGAGGTTTTGCTTTGAAATGCTGAATAAATATTGAAATTTTCAGCATGACAATTTGGACTTGAAAACAAGTCAGTCAGCTAGGACTCAGCTCTACTGCGTAGGCCGCGGGGGGTCCGGGGGAGTTTACCCACCCCCAAATTGGGCTCAACCCCCCGAACGACCACACCCTCCCGCCTGAAGCCGACTTTTGTTTCTGACCCCATCCACCAAAATAGCCGCGACCCGCCAAATCCGGCAGGCCCACCCCCAAATTTGTTTTTCGGACTTTGACTACCGCCAACCCAATTTTCCGGCCCATGTATGCCTACCACTAATAAAATAACCGATTTATGCATCTGTAATGTATGCAGTGCTGATACAGTACATAAATCTGCATAATCTAGTGGGTGCCTTAATAATGACGAATCTTCCGTGATCAACTTTACCGCCTATTGTGCGGCCTACGCCCGTAATTGCCTCAATTAAGTAGTCGAGTCGTTACTGAGATCAGTTATTGCGTTGAAGGCAGAATAACTGAGCAACATGAGCAAAACTTTACTGGGTCTGGTTCTGGTCTGTGTCTGCTTGTTGGACGTGGCAGCGTCGTTCTCAGGCTACGCAGCTGAGGGCAAGGCGCGGAAACGACAGGCCCTTTTGGACAACTATCAGGCCCTTGAGAATCAAATGATGGGTTATCTGGAAGGACTCAATAAAAGTATGATGTATTTTTCATCCATTCTTAATTGTTGTCATGCACTACCGTACCGTGCGCCTACATACAGTGGCTAGTTACAGTGCTTGAAACTATTAAACTTAAGCTGCAGCACGTATTATGTAGGTGCGACAGCTACAGGGTGCCAAACAAGGATAGATCCGCGAGTAAACTAAACATGATCGGAAAAAATGAAAGTCCTAGCCTGCTAGCCTTCTGTAGCCATGAGTTACTCCTATCTGACGCGAATTTCCGGGCGTCAAATTTGAACATACATATCTCACGAATTCTTCATCGGATTTTCCCGAAATGTTTCAGGTTAACCAATTCATATATGGAATTCTAGCACAACCGGTTAAAGTCCGATGGATTTTTTCTGATAAGTAACGGCGAAAATTAGCATTGCCAAAAAAGAGATCGATGCCATATGAACATAAAGCACGACTGTATAGCCCAATTTAGGTGTTCATTGTGTTACCTGCTGGGTTTAGGCGATTGTAATTCACGACCCGAATGCACTACTTCGCATAACTCTTCTTTCTTTGCAGAAGATAACACCATCCTTTCAGGAATGCCAAATTTTTACCTTCACAAAACGTAAAAAATCCGCCCAGACTTTATCTGGTTGTGCTCTAGGAAGCTGACCTCGTCAGGGATTTAAGTCCATATATATATGATTGGTAACCTGCAAAATTTTGGGAAAATCCAGTGAAGGATTCGTGATCATGAGATAAGTACATGCACAAATGTATTTGACACCGGAAAATTCGTGTCAGTTTATTTCGATAAGGCATAACTGATAGCTACAGAAGGAGAGCAGGCTAGGATAGGACTTGGCCAAAACAAACTTTCAACACGTAAATCGTGCCAAAATGTTTTTCATTTGGGTGAAAATTGACGGAAATAATATGTATAAACTCCAAAAGGCCAGGCGGTCTTTTTTTATGGCCAGCCAGCCAACACTGTATTTGAAGTTATGTAAAGCACGCTTGAGCCCTGTACTGTATTACCTGTTTCTAATACTAAACGCATGCATTGCTTCAAAATGTAGGTATGTACACATGCTTAGTTGCTGGTGTTTTCAGACGAATTGCTCGCGCTGAAACAGAAACTCTCCGCGTTGTTGGAAAGAAAGCGAAAGTAAGAAAGAAAATGCCTGTTGAGCAGTTTTATAGTCCGCAAGCGATGTATTCACAGACACTGGCAGAATAAATTTCAAATGCACGGTGGCCTTATTGCATCCTCCACACCCTACAAAACGACACGTAATCACTGAATTATTATTGATTAGGTTTCTCAGGCGCTCATAAGAATAATTGGCTGTGTTTAGGAGACTACATAATTTTATATGGATAAATTGAATTGGCAGTAGAAAATGAAGGTCACAGCTCGTCCTCTTCGCTGTCTTTGCGTGTGCAGTAGCAAGTGAGTCCAATGAGAATTCCCAGAAAGAACAGAGCACAGCAGAGCAGCACCCAGGTCGAAATCTGATAGTCTCCAAGTTTGTTTTGCAGTGCAGCTATGGTATGTAGATTGCCCACATCCACCGCATCCAAATGACGCGCATACCAGTTCCAGAAGACGTGGCCGCGCCAGTTGTAGCCGACCTTCATTTGAGGCTCGTCCGTTAGACTGAGATAGTTCAGTTCCGATTCGCTGAACCGGGTCCAGTTGAAACTGTAGCCTGCTTCTTCAGGAGTTGGCACACTGGAATCAATATTTCTTCGCTACATACAACAGTACATCATCCTGCGCTGTTTAATGTTTAACTGGAGTTTTTAATGAGGGGTCACTGGTCTTGAGGAAACGAGGGCTACTGCATTAAATGCACTCATACCAGCGCTCTGACATGCGTTTTTTATGAGTAGTTTTCAAAGTTTTCTCAGTCTGGTATGCCCCAGAACCCGTTTCGTAAGCTAGCGGTCACCTAGTTCTGGCGAAGTGAGAGATTAGGTCGGCAAACAATTCTGTAACTTTTCTATCGGTCTGCCAGTTTTTGTCGCGCCGTTTCTGCAGGTACGACACCTCAGCGCCGAAGAGAAAGATTAGGTCAGAACCATGGAATGCACCTGAAATGTTTGGTTGAATAGAAGGCACAGAGAGATTGACTAAAATTCTACCGATCCAGTCTGCGTGCTCGGCAAACAAATTCTCACTGACGTGGTCAAACGAATACAAGTAAACCGGAGCACGACTTCTGTCATAGAAGGAGGCTAGCGCCGATGCTGGTGCATTAAACCAGAAGTGAGAGTACATCTAGAACGAATGCAATCAGAAAACTTGTCATTTTATCCGGCACAGTTGGTGTTGTGGTTTAGGCCGCAAAGCCCTGTGCCTTGCCATGGGCCCTAAGTACGCACGTTCATCCACTTGTCGGGACAAGTTTTTGTCGCAAAGAGTTGGTTGTCGGCATAAACCCAAACCAGACTACTGAACGCCGGTGATGGCTAGTAGCTAAATGGGAACCAACTGGAGCTGCCGTTGCATCTAAGCAACAATAGCAACCACACATAAGTTGGGACAAACGGAATTGGTGAGAGCTACCACCTACCACTATAACTCTGCGGGTATGGGGTTGTTTTGACAGACCCTGTATGTACATAGTAAAAACATCAATGCACCCTTAGAATTCCGTCCTTGAGAATGTCAACATCGACTGCGGGGTCGGTTCGCGTATGTACGTATTCATAGTTGCAACCCTCGGATATCAATCGGTGATTAGTGAATCCTTCGTATTGCGATGTGAGATTGCGCACCAGGTACTCGGCGTTCGATTTGGTCAGCTCTGTCATATTCACTCCTCCGTTTTCGTGTTTTTTCAAGATTACTGTAAGCTTGGCTAGTCAGCGCACAAATCTACAGTGATACTCGTAAAAAGACTCACTTAGATCTAAGGCACTTTCGTCTTTGGTGGTCCCGATCATGGCTGGAACTTTGCGTCTGTAACTGGCCAGAATTTCGGGCGCTTCCGGAATGATTCCTCCGAAGCCATCGATTACCGGCACCCATTCTTGGTAATCGTCGTGGTAAACTCTCTGTATGAGCACGCAGTACGTACGCAGGGGAAAAGGGCTACTAGTCTCACCGGGACATCAACCTCAACGATGTCCTTGCCGCTCCAAGTGGCTAAACACTTGAGTAGCGATGTGCTGTTCAGATGTTTAACCAACGGACATAGGTTCTTGAACAAATTTATGGTCGAATTGATGGCTACCGGTCGCACACTACCGGGACTGATTGCAGTGCCGCTCATCAGGATGACACGGTGGAACAAACCTACAGTAGCAACACATCAGCCATTATACACACTGCGTTAGCTACACACCTCTTCCTCTGGGGGAGAGAGCCAGAATGGAGGCAGCGGCGGCACCCGAACCTTGACCCATTAAGGTCACTCTTGAGCGGTCTCCTCTGAAGGCATGTATGTTTTCTTGAACCCATTCGAGGGCGTGCACCATGTCCCAGAGTCCGTTATTTCCAGGTAATAAATGATCGCCGGTTGTTAGAAATCCTAGAATCATTGTTCTCTGAGTGAAATTATTCGGTAGACAGAAGTTCACCGAAAGGACCGAGTCGGTAGTTGAAGGTCACGAAGACAACATTTCTAGAAACGAAGTGATTGAGAATTGGTTCAGCATCGTAATCAGAGGAAGATCCGATCTGGAAACCGCCGGGGTGGATCCAGACGATCACGGGAAGTGTTTCGTTGAATTCCTAAACACGCTAATTTGTATTCTTATTTTATCTTCATAAATTTAGGCTACACAGGAGATTTGAGCATGGACAGTCGAAGCCTAGCCACGATGATCATACTGTACGTACCTACGTAGGTGTACTTTGTGATAGTAAAAAGCTCCGCCCGGTATTGGTGTTCTTTGTTTGTTTGTGTTGATTGTTGTTCTGTTAAGTTAGTAAAAGGCTCCAAGTCATACCCGATTTAGCACAACTTTTGCTCACGTACGTCCGTAATGGAAGTCAAATCGTAAGACACGGGATGTCTGGCGTTCCAAGTGCTGATATCTCTAGGGAGCAATTAGAAGTCATAAATCAGAGTTAAGTCCTAGCTACCACGACAGTCTATGTAGGAAGGTCTATATTGATCTGGCGTATGACCCTCGGCCGCAAAAGCCAGTGCCAACAAATGGCCAAAAGATGCCTAAATCTTTGGATCGATAGGCTAGCTAGTCCTCTGACTTATCACTTTCTTTCTAGTGACCAGGAAATCTTCAGCTGCACTTACCGGCGGCCGACAAAGCACATTGACGTAGAGGCAGTCTTCCGACATTCGCATTCTCAGATAGGAATTCATTCGGTCTCCTATTTTCAAGCGCTGAATGCACATCGGCGGATATTGCGTAGCATTCATTACTCCGCGCCAGTGCGCAGGGGGAATAGGGCGCTGAAAACTGCCACCTTTCTAGAAATTACTAAATTATGCAGCCCTGTAAACCGGGCGCCGTTTGAGTGAAACTTACGTACCTGAAATCTGAGAGCGCCAACAGGAGGCGCTGCATAGGGAATGCCGGTAAAGACGGTGTACCGGTCGGCACCGATCGTAAGAAACTCTCCTCTGATTTCGCCACTCTTGATCATCAACTCCCAGGGTCTTCTGTTGCTGATTTCGGCGTTGAGCAAAGTGAATAACAGACAGACAATGGCGGTCTGCATGGCACAGGCACCAGAATTAGCTCATTTTTGTTGAGCTAATCTGGTTGGGCCAATCCAATTGTTGCATACGTAGAACGGTGAAGCCGCTCGGCCGACCAACACCAACAAAAGGCCGCCAAGAAAGCGCAAAGCCTCTTGGAGAAGCTCCGAATGAGAAATCGATAGGCTCTGAGGCTGTCCAAAAGTTGGTTTATTTGCGAGCGGCCCAGGCCACTTTAACAATGGTCTAAATTGCCAAATCAGCCTACGTCGAGGGTTATTGGTCACTGCTGTGCTGGTAACGCAAACCAATAAAGCTAATATCAGCGTTTGACATCCTAAGAGGAATTGCACGTTTATCTGCTTATTATAGTCTGTTAATGACATGCCTTGGTGAATCACGTTGTCTCCTGTGAAACAACCGATTTGTCACGGTCACCGCATAAATCTACACAAGAGAGGAAACTGTTAAATGAGAAAGGGAAAAGGCCAGCTTTGACACTGTTCCAGTTGCTTTCGAAGATCATTGATGTATCCCACGTTTCCGATATCAATGGCATCCAGATGTCTGATGTAATTCCAGAATACGTGGCTTCTGTAATTGTATCCAAGCTTCACTTCGGGACTGTCGGTTATGCTCAGATAGTTTAGGTCCACTTCGCTGAACGCAGTCCAATTGAAATTCTGGGAGCTGGGGCTATCTCGGGGTGTTGGATTGCTGCAAAAAGAGAAACCTACATTTCATGCCTCTAATATTACGCGGCATACCCAGTTCGGGCAAAGTTTGCGATGAGCTCAGCAAATATCTCCCTGGTCCTTCGGTCAATCTGCCAACTACTGTCATTTCTGTGAACAGTCTCGGACAACTCTGCATTTAAGAGCAGCCTGATCTCTGAACCATGAAAAGCACCTAAACTACAAACTGTTCGCATTTATCACCATACATGGAACAGGGGGTCTGGGGGTCTGCCAGCACCCGACTTAGGCCAGACACCCGGTTGGGGTACCCGTCGAGACGAGTTTTCCGACCCTCTCCGATTTTTCTGGCAAGTAATTTTTGAGCAAATTTTTGAATATGAAAAATTGTCTGAAAACAGATGCTGATAGACCGCCACGTCGGTTTATTGAAGAGTGTCGGTTTATTTTTTCAACATATCATCTTGGTGTCATCGGTTTATTAGAGCAAATACGGTACCTACAATTGTACCTACATAGAGGACAAAAAAATTAGTTAATATGAAAAATTGCATTCAGTGTTCACCTGCGCTATTCGAGATATGATCAAAGGAGTACAAGTAAACCGGTGCTCTGCGTCTGGCATAAAATGATGCCAACTTCGTGGTAGAAAATGTGTAGAAGAAACTTGAATACATCTTAAAAAAGTGGTAATTGGATTTAAAGAGCTGTCATCAAAAGACACCTCTAGCATTCCTTGTTGCAGCCCGTTTCTGCCTGGTCCAGTTCGCGTGTGAACGTACTCAAACATGCAGGCCTCTCTGATAAGTTGGTGATTGGTAAAGCCTTCATATTTTGAAGTCAAATTGCGAACGAATCTTTCTGCATTCTGTCTTTTGATTGCCCGCACGTTCATTGCTTCTTTTTTCTGATCTTCGACAAAAAATCTTTGGTTTTATAAGAAAGCTCGGCGCTTACCAAGAAACAATGAGCTTTCGTCAGCAGTTGTGCCTAGCAGGATTGGAGTCTTTCTGCTGGCTTGAGCTCTTAGCTCAGGTGGTTCAGGAACAATCCCGCCATATCCATCGATTGCCGGCACCCATTCTTGGTAATCGTCGTAGAAAAGCCGCTGTAAATATAGAAGTAGTGGTATAGAAACGGAAACAGGATTGATTTTACAGATTCCGATTTCTGGAGTATCGCATAAGCTGGATAAGTCCGTAGACATCTTAGAATGTCACTGCTGTCGTTGGTCTCGCAGCCCAGCTCTTCTTGCAACTTCCACGTCGCGTTGACGGACGTCGATCTGACAGTACCCGGATTGAGCGCTGTGCCACTCATCAGAACAACTCGATGGAACAGATCTAAATATTTCTACCATGTTGAAGGGCAAACATTGGCCGTTCACTTTTTGTTCTGGGTGAGAGAGCCAGTAGCGAGGTGGCGGCAGCTCCAGAACCTTGTCCTATCAGCGTTACAGATGAAGGGTCGCCGTTGAAAGATATAATAGACTTTTTGACCCATTTGAGTGCTTGCAACATGTCCCATAAACCGACGTTGCCCGGCAAGACGCTGTCACCAGTTGCCAGGAACCCTGAACACTGGTTTTCATCGTATTCGTTCAGTTCGAATCGAATATAAATACCGAATGCTCCAAGTCTGTAGTTGAAACTGACGAAAACGACGTTGTGAGAGACAAAATTTTTCAGAATGGCAGACTGGTCAAAATCAGCTGAAGAACCGTATTGAAAATCTCCTCCGTGAATCCACACTACTACTGGCATTGTCCTGTTCACCACCTGCATACAGTAATACTACGAATATTTTATTTTCTAGGGAGTTTTCCTTCTCGATTAATCTCAAACAGAACAGAAGAACTGGCTTACCTTCGGCTTGGAGAAAACGTTGACATGAAGACAATCTTCAGAAATTCGTGGATGCTTCTCGGTTCTTAGCTGAATGCACGCACTGCCGTAACGAGTGACGTTCATCACGCCGCGCCAACTTGCCATTTCTAGTGGTCGCTGTAATGGGCTAGTCACATCGTGACGTTGTGAAACATATACAGTACATGGTGAGGTGATGGTACTACCTTAAATCTGAGGGCGCCCACTGGGGGTGCGGCATAGGGTATGCCCTTGAAAACGGTGAACTCTTGCCCTTCTTTGATCATCAATTCTCCTCGGATCTTGCCTGAGGGCAACATCACCTCAAGTGGGTGGATTGTCTCTTCCTCTCCACAAACCAACAGCCAGAGTAAAGCAAAGCACAGATTTGCTTCTCAAATAAAAGGTTTTGGTTAGCTTAAGTATTAACACCTTGTTGCACTACACTGGGGCGCACTGACCGAAAGCTGTTTTGGGTATAGTACTGTACACTGCAGTTATGTAGGCAGCTTAGAATACTCAGCCAAAAATGGTAAAAGATTTTAGCGATATTTCTCATTTTTTCTGAAAGCTATACTGTACAGCAGCTCTATAAAAGGCTGAAGAAAATTGTCGATAGAGCTTTCTAAAATTGATTCTCGCTTCAGAAGCCAGTCTCAGCCTTTAGCCAAATCATCAACATATATACTGTACGGTGGAAATTACGTACAATAAGATAGCACATACCAAATACTCTAGCCATATTTTGGTTCTAGAAGCGAAAGTGGGCGAAAGTCAGTGACAACTAAACTTTGTGCAAGCACAAGTGCGGCAACAGTTGTTTCTGGCAATCAGTATGTATCTGAGTCGCAACCAACAAACAGCCCTCACTAGCTTCGCCAGATTTTCTGACGCGCCGTGTGACAGGTCTGCTGCAGAATATCAAACATTTATTTGTTCTTGGAGATTTTCAATCTACATATAGCATTTCCGTTCCCAAACAGACAAGAAGCGTGTATTTATTTGACAAACAGTCTCTTCTCTAGTGACAAAAACCGAAAAAGAAGTATAAAATCCTATATACCCTACTGTACATATAAAAAGTAAATCAATAGCCTAAAAAGCATAAAACATAGAAGGAGGAAGGAGGAAATGGTCAGAGTTCGTCTTCCTCGGCATCTTTTCTTGTGCAGTAGCAAGCAAGGCCAATGAGGATGGCAAAGAAAAAGAGAGCGAGACATAGCAGAATCCAGGTGGCCAATTGGAAGTCGCCCAGCTTGTTCTGCAGACTGGCGATGTACCTAAGGTTTCCGACGTCCACAGCGTCCAAGTGTCTGGCGTACCAGTTCCAGAAAATGTGGCCACGCCAGTGATAGCCTATTTTTATCGACGGACTATCAGTTATGCTCAGATAGTTCAGCTCCTTCTCTCTAAACACGGTCCAGTTGAAGTTCAGACTGCTCTCCAGCGGTGTGGGATTCCTGAAGACCAATAGAGTGCAACCTCTATAGATAGGACGCTCACAGTGACTAACAACGAACGTCTCTCTCATGTGGAGGTCTCAATTAACCTGCATCCGTCTGGGCGCAACGTTATAAAGATGCGCGAATTAGGTAATGCTTGATCGATCGACTAGGTAGGAGGCCCATTCCCCCAGACTCTTAGCCTTGGTTTAAAGTTTAGACTTAGGATTAGGCTGAGGCGCAGTCTTAAGCACAATGTTCAGGCTTAGGCTAAAAAAACAAGCTTATAAATGCAGTTTGCCGAGTGGGGGAATGCTCCGGGAATCGATCGGCGAAATTTTAAAAGTTGTTTACTCGGTTCGAGCAAAGTTGACGATTAGATCTGCAAATATTTCAGTTACTCTTCTGTCAATTTGCCAGTTCTTGTCCCGTCGTGTCTGCAGATTGGCTACTTCGGCATCGAACAAGAAAATGAGGTCGGAGCCATGGAAGGCGCCTGGAAAGACATGCACAGGAGGAGATGACGGAAATTTGCATAAAGCTCGTACCGATCCAATCTGTTGAGTCGCTGAATATGTTCTCGCTGACGTGATCAAAGGAGTACAAGAAAACCGGGGTTCTGCTCCTGGCGTAGAAGGATGCCAACTGAGAGGCCGGCGATGTATACCAGAAGTGTGAGTACATCTTGAAGAAATATTTAGATTATTATTTTTTTCAGCTTGCTTGTTCTGCTCAGCTCACCTGTAAAATGCCTTCGCGCAGTCGGTCAACGTAAATGCCCGGTTCAGTGCGCGTGTGAACGTATTCAAAGTAACAACCTTCAGTGATTAGCTTATGGTTGGTGAATCCATGGAACTTGGAGGTTAAATTGCGCACCAGATACTCAGCCGCATCTTTGGTAAGTGTACTCATGTTGACACCTTTCTTGCTCAGTATGACTACATATTTTATGCTATTTTAAATATGACCTGTTTTGAAGAGAAAATTCGTACTGAGATTGAGTGCACTTTCGTCCTTGGTTGTTCCGAGCATAATAGGCACTTTTCGTCTATAGCCAGCTAGTAATTCTGGGGCTTCTGGAATGATTCCACCGTACCCATCGATTATGGGCACCCACTCTTGGTAATCGTCGTAGAACACTCGCTGAAAGTAAAGTTAAATAGGCATGGAAAGCAAAAGCAAAGATTACGGGTATAGTTGGGTCTAGAATATCGGTTGGCGTCCACTTTTCGAGGCACTTGAGGAGCTCGCTGCTGTTGTAGGCTCTGCATCTGAGATGCTCTTGCAGGTTCCATGTAGCGTTCACAGCCGCATACCTAACACTCCCAGGACTCAGTGCTGTACCACTCATCATCACCACTCGGTGGAAAAAACCTACGTATCTTTAGGTTTAGCGGGTTGCGGTTTCTTGCTTAATCAAGTCTATGTACCTGTTCCCCTGGGTGACAATGCCAGTAGTGAAGCTGCAGCCGCCCCTGAACCCTGTCCCATCAAGGTTACTGAAGTGGGATCCCCATCGAACACGTGAATGTAGTCTTGAACCCAGTGCAGTGCTTGCAGAATATCCCATAGACCTATGTTCCCAGGCAGTAGGCTGTCTCCTGTTGCAAGAAAACCTAAAATTCATGGCTATAATTTAGCCATGTTGTCATCATGATGTTTCTGTCTGCTAATTGAGGGCGCCTATAGTTTTCTTATTGGATGGTGACTCACTATGGACCCTTAGAAAGTTATGTACGTATACCATATCAAAGAGGCACTGAATAGAAGTAGCAAGCGTACCAAACGGTCCAAGTCTATAGTTGAGAGTGATGAAGATGACATTCCGAGAAACAAAGTGATTGAAAATTGGGGTTTGGTCGTAATCGGCTGATGAGCCGATTTGAAAGCCTCCTCCATGGATCCAAACCATCACTGGCAGTGTTTGATTGAAGAACTGAAAACATGCTTATGGTGTCAGCTGTCAAAATATGACAAAACGAATTGAGGTACAATAAAGCCCTACTATGGGTTTACTCTCGTACTTTCGGGCGACAGAAGACGTTTAGATAGAGGCAGTCTTCAGACATTTTTGTCTTGAAAAAGGAGGGGTTTTGGTTCCTGAGCATCTGAGAACACATCGGCTTGAACTGCGTCAGATTCAGCACATCTGGAAGCCACGGCTTTGGCTTGATCGGTCTCTGAATTCTGATTTTATTGCTTTGCGGTAACGGCTAAATTGGTTACCTTGAATCTGAGCTTTCCAACAGGAGGCTCAGCATACGGAACTCCCTTGTAGACAGTGTATTCTTCATCGTTTACAGTGACCAGTTGACCGCGAATGTCTCCAAGCGACGGCAGCGTTAACTGGAAGGGGTGTTTTGTCTTCCTGGCTGATTCTACTGGCCACACGATACACAGAATCACAGCCAGTGCAATCACACAGACCATTTTAGATCCCTAATTGGGCGACTTTACTTAGTTGCCATACTGATGGCGCAAAGACTAAGAGGAACAAATGTGTTGGACGACCAATCGATGAAGGTTCGTTTGGAAGAGGAGAGCATTGCGTGTCTGACAATGAGCTCAGAATTTAGCCAAATCATGGCTACGCGTCGTGATAAACCAGCCTTAATTGGCTGCTGAGCTCTTGACGACAGCCGCCGTCCTCCGAAATCACAAATCCGATACTATCACACTCTGTCCCTCCACTACAAACCAATGGTCACACACTACTATGCATAATCTACTTAGGTTCAATCATGTCCACTTTCCCACTTGAGGAGAAACTGCGTAGGTACGGTATTTTTAATAGTAGAACAGAACCGGAAATACAGATTTAGTCTTCGTCAGTGGTCTCCTCTCTCACCCATTTGCCCGACTTGGTTCCGTTCTTCTGTGTCTGAGCCGGTGGTACTGAGGTGTCGCTGCCCATTGTCAGTTTGCTGCATGAAACAAACTTGGCGAAATGGTTGCGCACTGTTCGAGACAGGGCCAAAGTGACCCACGGATTGACAAAGGTGAATAGAGTGGTCAATTGCTCCCAGGCAAAATCCACCTCTTCTGTATGCATGCCTTGACCGATTGGATCGAAACTGGACATCACTAGAGTGACCACTAGACAAATGTACACGGAGCATACGATTCCGCCGTTTATAGCTGTCTTCATCTCAACCATGTAGAAAGCTCGTGAGTGGCTTTGTTGCTGTTGCTGGTCGCTGGGGGCCACCTTATGCTTTTTCATGGTGTGGTAGGCCTTCGAATACATTACCAGATAACAGACAACCAGAAACGGAGCGACCAAGCCGCCCTCAACCGTCACGTCGGCCTTCAGGTAGAAGCTGTGCACATCGTCATTAATGAAGTCAGGGTGAAAGGTGGTATTTCGATAGCGACTGAATAGGTAGGGATGGAACATTGGAATTATCCAGATCAGTGGAAACACCCATATCATTATCAGCCAGAAATAGGTCACGCGTTTTGTCCACATCTGCAAATTGCAGCTTGTATAGAAAGACGGCTGATTAGATTTAGACAGATGTGTAACAGGTCATCTGCCTTCAGGGGAGGGGGTTGGGGTGATCTGGCGCCGGCCAGAGGTGTCTGAGCCCAATTTCTAATGGAGTCGCAAGGTGGCTTTGTGGCCTAAACCATTACACCAACTCTGCCAGCTTCCCCTCTGGAATTTGCGGAACAATTTTGTACAGAGCGTGATGACAAAAGTACGTAGGCCTAGATTACGTATAAATGAGCTTAGAATAGCTTATTTTAACAAAAAAAACAGGCTAAAAAACTTGATTATAGCCAAAAATTGGATTTTTTGGCTTACCATCCCTTCAGCCCCCTCAGGAATTCTACTTCAACTTCAACTTTTATTCCATCAAAGCTATACACCGTAAAACAGCAAGCGAGCTGCAAGCTGCGGAATTGAAAATTCTAACCCCCATCAGCCGAAATGCTAGCCCATGTCTGCCCTCAACCTCCAGCAGCCGGCGCTACTCCCGTCCGCCCCCTCAGGATTTGAAAATATATCACCCCCTCAGCCGAAATGCTAGCTCATGTCTGGGCTGGACTATGTTGGATGGGGCAGACTCCCTGAGCTCCTGTTGCATGTATGGTTTGAAGTTTAAAATGTTTGAATAATAAAATGCATAATAATATGGAATCAGAATTAATAATATTGTAGAATCAGAACACTGACTATTATAGGGGAGTATAACTTAGAACAATAGCCGTTTTTTCCAAATCGTAACCGTGTTAAACTACAGTATAGTACTTTAGGGTATATAATGGCATACTATTGTACTTTAGGGGAGTAATGGGTAAATTGTATGCAAGTGGCATGGCAAGTCAACTTTCGATCGATTCAATCGATAGCAAACTTTCTGTATGACTAGGAATAGGAACTACAATCTGTATTGTTTAAGTAGAATTCATTCAATGATTTGCCACTTTTGCATTGTAGTGACTTGTTCTGAGTGCGATCTTTGTTCAATTTCACACAGTCAGTTTTTTGTTTTAAGCGTATTTTACAAAGGTACAGTTTACGGTACATAGACGTTTTGTTATGCTGGTCTGTTTCCTGTTCACGCACCCACCTGAAGCAGACATTTCTTGCTGGACCCGCCCACCTACTAATGGCTGCAAAGGTCTGGGTACTGCAAACCTAAGTATTTTACGCTGAATGTATTGCGTCAAGAACGCTCCAAGACGCTCATTAACTTCTATGTAATTAGCAACTGTATTTGTATTGCCAAACCACTGACAACAATTAAGCATCTCTGCTGCTTGTTGCATTATTATGTACTGCTGCCGATTCTGATTTTTGCGTGGTCCAACGAACGTACATTGTAGGTGTACTTTACATACGTGTACTGTTAGGCAGAAGCGTACATAAATTGTGATGTAAAGTTTAGGCAGCGGATAATCTACGTAAGTGAACGTTAGAGCGAGGAGCTGTCGATTTCTCATAGGCTCACCAATAACCCCAATTGGATTTGAGCGCAGAAGCACGCACGAGACGCACGCACATGAATGAGCAGAGATCGTCTTTTCGCAGAACTAATCTCTTGTCCTTTTTTATTGCTCGGTGCGCCTCGGTGTTTGCCAGTGTTCAGTAGCACTGCAATAATTAAGCCAATTTCAATCAAAATGCTAAAGAGATGCAGCCGCTTTTTGTTTGGCAATAAAATTCCAATTCCCGACCGTCACCTAATGCAATCTAGGTGCGCACTAGCTGGAGTAGGCTACGCTGTGCTTGCTTAGCTGATTTTCCGTCCTCGGAACATTGCGCTGAGTTTTTCTGCATCGACCAGAGGTACTCACGTACTACGTAGCCTCTTTACTTCGGGTCGTCTAATAAAAGAAATCCCCTGTGACGAGATGCGTGCTTATCCGCCACCATACTTGTAGGACGAAGAGGCGTTTTTGCCTACGGCCAAGCCAGAACTAATTTTTCGAGGGAATTCAATGTGCATGTGGTCAAATCAAAGGTTATTACTTTACGGAGTCACCCTGGGGCTGCGCCGTACCTATTCGCCGTCTGAAGCTTCACGCTGCTGTTGTTTGTTCATTTGCAACGGATTACACCATCGATTCATTAATTCCTCCGTAGTCCGATTCCAGCTTTCTTCTCTCTGGCCAGGCGACCAAAACACTACAGATGGAACAGAACCAGTCCAATATAACGATTGAACCCTGGCTTGCCATTGACTATGCCAACCTTGCTCTGGGCTCTGTGATGATCACGCTGACTGCAGGAGGGTTTCTGGGCAATGTTCTCTCTACTTTGATCTACACCGATGTTCAGCAGCGCAGGAAGTCGATCGGTGTGCTGTTGTCGGCTCTCAGCATCACAGATGCTTGTCTCTTGCTGCTGGCCCTGCCTGCCTTTGCCTTTGCCCCAATTTCCAGTCTGCTCTACGGCCCTTTGGCAGGAGAGGTGGACTTTGAGCTTCTCAACAGGTGGCTACAGTTCAATGTTTTGTATTTGTACCCGGTCTGCAGAATCCTGCGATTCATCTCAGTCTGGTTGTTGCTGGTGATTACAATAGAACGATGGGTAGCTGTGTGCAAACCTCTGAAGGCTGCAGTCTACTGCACCAAGTTAGTAGTGTATGACAGCCATTGAATACTTAGCGGTAGACCATACTCAATAGGAGGGGTTGGGATCAATGACGCCTACAATACAGACGTCATCAGATGCCGTTATTTGGCACCTCAGTGAAGGCGTCATTGGCAATTCACGGCTTGTTGTTAGTTTGTTCTTGGTAGCAACGCCTTGTTAAAAATGGCGGTCCTATGTCCTTCCAGTGTATGGTCTATGCGAGAGAGCTGAAAACAGAACTCAATAATACTAGTGTTTAGAGCTCGTGCCCTGAGATCAGTGTTGGTTGTGGTAGTAACAGCAATGCTGTTTCATTCTGTGAGGTTTTGGGAGAACAAGCCGTCCGAGCAGACAGTTTTCGAACCTCTTTTGCGAAAGTACGACTTGTACAAGCTTTGGTACACCAACATCGGCACCACTCTGGTGGAATATTTGATTCCACTAGTGGTTCTCTGCTTTTTGAGTTATCAAGTGATCGGCACGATGAATCGGGCCAAACTCACTCGAAGACGACTGACTACCAATCAGACCAACGAATACAACACCACCAAAATGATGATCGCTGTCATAATAGGTGAACTGTTTTGTGTTGTGCTGTGGTGTAATGTTCAGTGGTTGAGGTTAATCGTATTTTAGTGTTTCTGGCCTGTAGCACGATCTCGTTCATCTTGAACAACGTCGAGTGGCTGAAGGGCGATTTCTTTATAACGGCTTTGGGAAATCTGATCAGCGACATAAACAACATCTTGGTCATGTTCAATTCGGCAACCACCGCGATTTTCTACTACAAATTTTCCGAGAGCTATCGCAAACACGCTAAGCACGTGCTAAAATGCCACCAGACTCAAACCAACAGTGACAATCTGAGCAAATACACTATGATGATGGGACAGAGCACCACCAATCACGTGTCCGTCACTGTGCATTTTGAGGATGAGCCCTCCCCAAACACCTGTCTGCTTTCCTCTCCCCCTCTTTCCAATACTGCACGCCCTCGCGCCGCTAGCTGGAATGACGTTGCTACTGCACAGGAAAATTTGTGAGAAAGCTGGGCACTTCTACCACTATTTTGCACTGTCTGCTGCGCTGATTACAGTCTAAAATTCTATCTGAAATACTCTTGCATGTGAAATGAAATCGTGAAATTGTTGGATCTGAATCTCTGACTACACATGTGGTGCCAGTACAGGCCCCGACAGCAGTGTATGTAACTTTGATACAATTTGCATGATTCCACTGGATTTTATAGATTGACAATTATTGTGTTGCCGCACCATACAAGTCTGAATAATCATAATTTCAGCACTTCGTTTTGTCTTTAACGATGTTAATCGCCGTTTAGGTTTTACGCAGGTTAATAGTTTCAGCCTGGCCTACAGAAAACGACAGAAGTACAGAACCGTTGAAATCTAAATCAACACAATCTGAGCATATCGTTCATTACATGTACGTAACTATGACACGGCATCCGCTCAAACAGAGGATTATGGGGGGTTTGGTCTGATTCTGTGTGATGAGTCTGAGACAAATTTTCAAGTAGTTTCAATATGAATAAATAATTGCAAAAGTTGGGTGTCCGGATTTTGAACTAATTTGCTCATGGTGCCAGGTTGTACCAAAACTTTTACCCGATTGGGTAACAAAACAGTTACGCACTGATATCACAAAAAATCAAAACTAGAATTGAGCTTTTACATGCTAAAAATTGCTGATTTTCAGCGAGCGTTGGAAAATTGTAGAAATGCATGGGTTTAAATTGACACGAAAAATTTTTTTCAGCAAAAGTTGGTGGAAAACAATTCTATATAAAATCGTATAGTGGTCGTAAGATATGTACTAGCATATGGCTGAAGGGAGGTAGAATTTTGAAATATTTTAATAATAATTGATAATTAATAATTTAAGAGTCAGGTCATGAAAAAAATCGAATGTTTCCAGGTTGTATAGCTGATTTTTCAAAATCGGCCTAGAAAGCTGTAACTAGAAAATTCATGCATTGTACATACTGCATTGAACACAAAAAATAATGGCCATATTTGCTAAAACCTTGAATTCAGTCATGAGCACTCTTTTACTGTAAATGTCTAATGTTAGAGGCAATATGATAATAAGCTACCAAACCAGTTGATGACTAGGCTGCTGATTTTTCAGGTTAACAGTGTCGGAAAGCTCTCATGCAAAATGGAAAAATGAGGGGTTCTAGCCGGCCACATTCAACCAAATGTCTGATTACTGAGCTACCAGCTTTCAGAAAGAAGAGTATGGACAACTAGACGCAGAATTGCGTTGTCAGTTGGAATCTATGATTATCTTGCCGCATAATCATATTCATTTTTGAGATAGCCTCCCAAAACCTTCCCTTCCACACTGAAATATTATAATATTTCATTTAGTTCATTGATAGAAGATTCAATTACCTATTTAATTAAGACATACCACATCAAAATCAACCTAGTCGACACGGAGTTGTGCTATTTTGAAATTGGGACCTGATGGGGAAACCCGTCAAAATCTGGGATTTTTTATGGGCCGTAATTTTTGTTGTAGGGCAGTTAGAGAAGATCGGATACGAAATACGGCAAATATGTGTTCTACAATCTCTGAAAGCTGTAGCTGTCTAGGTGGATTTTGAAAATTCAGCTGTACAGAAAAAAATTTTTCATGGACTGCCTTTTAAGCTTGCCTTAATCATTTTTGTCTGTAGAAAATTCTTCCAAAAATTCCTAAGGATTAAAGTCGGCACAGCAGGGGAAGGGACGGTTAGAACATGAGGAGCCGCCGAAAGCCGATATGTCTGGCTACGTGTAGCAAAATTGGTGCCGAACCGGAGCTGCCGTTGCCAATACATGCAGTTGAGGGAAAGGTGGATTCCCCCAGGCCCGATTTTCCGGGAAAATGCCACCAGCCGGATTCTACTGTAGGGGGAATTTTTCGAAACCCTATTTTGGGTTTCTAAACCCGTAAACTGGGTTCCAAAAAAGAACGCGGCGTCTGCTGAGCTGTCCTGAAGGGCAGTGGAAATTGGAAAAAGAAACAAAGTTGAGTTGTCTGCGTAAAATGTACCTGCTGGTGTTTGTGAGGCAAGACCAACGCAGTGAATCGATTAAGTGTCATAATTGAAACTCCAGTGTACTGTACTGCCGCCCAATACCAGTAGCCCATCTTGAGCACTGTGGCGCACAGCAGGCAATCTTTGAACTGGTCATAGAAGAGCCAGTGAGGAATCTTTTGAAACAAGTAGACGTGTATGATCGAGGCCAAGTCTCCAATTCCGCAGTGAATGCAGAAAGTGTAGAAGGCGCTGCGAAATTTGGTATTCCTATCCTTCAGCAAGACCACAACGAACAGAACGTAGACTGGATAAGAGAGTACGGTAAAGATGAGTGACAGCCAATCAATGACGCAAGTTGCGCCACAGTCGTGAAGGTACCGTTCGACCATGTTTGGAGCGCCATGCTTGGATACCATAATAGGCGACTTTTGACTGATGATAGAGTGCGTGATCCGGTCGAATTCAGCCCTCGGGTTCTTTCTTATTATCCGACAATAAGGGACGCGTTGCCATGGATAGGAAGCCCCTTTCCAGTGCGCGCAATTAATGAAGGTACTTTGGTGCTGAATTTATGGCCTGCGAAAAATGATTATCTCTCGCTAATTAAAACTCCCGCTGAAAAGTGCCGCTTTGTTCAGTTCTCTCGCTTTCCCTTACGCTGTATCTATTGCGCAGACGCTCTGTTTCTGTAAGCATGGCTAAATTAATCAGAAAAAATTGCTTGTCAAACACTGCAATTACAAATTGTGTAAGCGCGGCTGCGCGCAATTAGGTACCATACTCTATGGAATTATTGGACTGATCACCATTTATGATCTAGTTATGCATTGCAGTATGTCGATATGTAGTACAGTGCAGTGCATATGTACAAGTACATCCCATGCATGTAACAGGGGGTCCGGGGGCTCTGCCCCCACCCGACTTAGGCCAGACCCCCCGAGACGAATTTTCCGGCTATAATAGTAATTTTTTGAGCAAATTTTTTACATAAAAAGACACAAAAATTGCCAAAAAACGCCTCTAAAACAGCATGTATTTCAGCCTAAATCAGCGATTTTTTTGCGATTTTTCAGCGTGGGTTGCTCAACTCCCTCCCTAGAATTTGAGCTCAGACATCCGTCCGTCGGCGGAGCGGATGACCTGTTAGAGAAGTTAGTTTATCTCCGGGTGGGCTGGGCCGATCGGCCGGCTTCATACTGCCCTACCCTACTGAACCACAAGCAGAACTCAAAGCTCAGACCCGTACAGTACAGATAATAACAAATGACACAACAATTACACGACTTTTTCTTTGCCTTACTAACCGAGTACGATAATTAATTAAGAGTTCAGTTTCGCATTTCGCAGTTACATGTATGTATGGGACATCCTATAGGGGATCCATGACCTGTTTCAAACTAGCCGTAAATGAAAAGACCTTGTTGTTCAAGAGAACAAGGATTTTACATTTTGTAACAGTTCTGGTCGGTGGTGGGGTGGCTGCTACGTACAGTATCGCAATACATACAGTATAAATAAAAAATGTCCACTCCCTTTTTCGAACTTTATTGAAACGGTTCTTTCTCGGTCAGTTCTTATTCAATTTGGCTCAAATTTTCAGTAAAAATTTGCAGGACAACTGTCTACATATTGTGCAAGTTTAGTGCTAAAATTCTAACTTGTGCTGGTCTTTTGAGCCGAAAACTACGTACGAATCAGGTTGGTTCGCGGAAATTCTAATTTTTCCGGCAATCCGATTGAAAAGATTGTTATTCGACATAACATACGACTCAGCAGCCAGCCCTCTAGCTCAGAGGGCACCCAAATTGGGGAATTTCAAAAACATGGTCGAAAATCCCATAGTTTATGAAATCTGTACTGTCTGTAGTCAAAAGCACTGAATCTGTTGATCAGTAACACAGATTGTAGTTGGAAATTCGACAAATAAACGGACCTGATATTTAAAGTCTATTCCACGTGATAGAACCCTTCTCCACAATGTTTTTGGAAGATCGAAAATCTTCAGAGTTTTACGAAGAAAAGTTTAAAAAAGTTTTACGAAGAAAAGTCAGATTCAGCCATGCTTTTGAAATTCCCCAATTTTAGTTCTCTTTGAGCTAGAGAGCTGCCCATCAGTATGTCCAATGGCAGTACCAATCATTCTGCAACTTTCAAACCCATACTGTTTGAATTGCTGGAAAATTTTGAATTTCCCTGGTCCATCCTGATCCTTAGTTTTCGACTCATAAAACCAGTACGAGTTAGCATTTTGACACCAAACTCGTACAATATGTAGCCAATTGTCTTGTTAATTTTTGCTGAAAATTTGAGCCAAATGGATAAAGAACTGACCGAGAACAAATCGTTTGAATAACGTTCGAAAATGGGGCTTTTTTATCCATACTGTATGTATACATGTATATGTATGGCATTTTCAGGGGTGGGTATGATCAAAAGAGTAGAGACCGCTTCAAAATTTTACTCTGTTTCCAACTTGTCGTATAGAGCAGCAATCACTGAAAAATTCTTAACCATGTGTTGTATCGCCGGAAGTCTGACGACTGACATTCTTTATAGTTTTTGTTCGCGTTGTCGCTACTTTTTTGCCGCGATAGGATGTTTCTTGACGGATTTTTCTCTTAAAAATATCGCTGAGTCAAGTTCTACGTACGTAGTAAATCTCAAATCAAGTCGGCGCGCCGTACACCATTACCAGGTTTAATTAGTCACGAGATTTATTATAATCCTAATTGTTGTCTCTTGTCCGTTTGAAGACATGTTGTTTATTGACTTGCTATGGTTTTTTCTCATCGCAGAAGGCGTTTTCACGGTTTGTCAATTGTCACATTTGTTTTGTTCTACTCGATGTGCTCTGCTTTAGGAACAGCACAAGAGGCCGGCCACCCATGATTTTACAAAACCCGACAAACCGCTAAGCAGATTTAGCACTGAACTAAAGTTTAAACGTCGCTTCCTTGCCGCTGAGCCTGACGACGACGACATGACACAGATGGAAGGCCCCTTGTTCGAAGGTACGTACGGACATCTTGTAGTTGTACCCTTTTATGGTGCTGAGTTGTAAGGTTTTTTCAGGAGACATAAACTTCTACCGAGTGGATAGAGCTGACCAGTCGATAGCCGAGATCAGCGGAATCTTCGCATCGCTGGAAGAGAAAATAAAGGCAGTCCAGCCTGTGGCATCTTTTGACGACATCTTTCACTCTGCCATCAATGACCCCTTCAAGCTGTGGCCGAAAGCCGAAATTCCGTACGTACTCTCAGAACAGTTCACCAGTTTCGGTCGTGCGGTGATACAAGATGCTATGAAGGAATTCCACCAACGCACTTGCATTCGATTTGTTCCCAAAAGATCTGAGCACTTCAGTTTCTTGAGCATCAAGGCTTTGCAAGGCTGCTGGTCCTTCATCGGAAGACAGCTTGTACAGCCGCAGAAAGTTAGTGTTTGAATGATGTTGAGTACTTGGCTGACTGCGTATTTCAGGTGTCTCTGGGCAGTGGCTGTGTTTACAAGGGCATTGTCATGCACGAACTAATGCACGCGGCTGGCTTTTTCCATGAGCAAAGCAGAACTGACCGCGATGACTATGTCAAGATTGTCTGGCAAAACATAAGGTACGTACATACATACATACATACAGTAGAAGTAAAGCTTAGATCGGGCCAGGGCTGCGGTAGACCGTTTCGGCTGATGATGAAAGAACGGTGAAGTTTTTAGAGATAACAGACGCAACAACTTCAAGAAGTATGGACAGCACAAGTCAACACTGCTGCGTAGTGGTTACGACTACGGCAGTATCATGCATTACCGCAGACGTGCATTCAGCAAAAATGGAAAAGACACCATTGTGCCGGTCGATAGAAATGCTAAAATAGGTCAAAGGAGGAAGCTCAGCGAATCTGACATTGCCGATCTGAACCGGCTCTACAAGTGCAGAAGAAGGAGGAAAACCAATGGAAAAGGTTGTTTTGTTCATGCATGTCTCGAAAAAAGTAAATGAATATTTTATCTTCAGCGACTAAATTAGTAGCATGCAAGGACGACAAGGACTGGTGTACTGCACAACCCTGGATAAAACTTTGGTGTAAACTGGGCCCTGTGCAACGGAGCTGCTCGAAAACCTGCAAAATTTGCGGGTAATTGAAAAATTGAAACGAGTATATGTATGACAAACACAATACACGTGCCAGATGTACAGATAAAATGTTTCACTTTACAGCTACTGTGTAATATTACTATAAACACAATTCCTGAAACTTCCGATTCCTATCCGATGTAGCCAATGACGATTACAGCGAGAGTAACGAAAGCCAAAACAAAAGTGAATAAATACAAACAGAAAGTGTCCAAAATATCGGCCAAGTGTTCCCACTCGAGAAGGCATCCTTCGGGGTCTTGCATATTCTCTTGTTCGTCAGTCTCCACACTCAGCTGGGCGTAGCGGAATTCCGGCTTGTCGTTGTGGCTCTGCGTGTCAGACGGTTCGGTCACCTCTGAGATGTGCTCCAGCATACAATCTGGAGGTGGAGCTGGGAAACTGGTGCCTGTGTTAGTTGTGTAGGCTTTGTTGCTCACATCTTCCAGAGATCCATCCAAAACCTTCAATATCTGTTCCCGATTCTTCTCTGGCGTCTGACTGTGTTTCGAAGCTTTTCTACTCCCCTACAACACTATATACGTAAAATACAATGCCCTAGGCGTATAAGGACGTTTAACTAAACATTCTTCAGAGTTTGATGGGGTATGGTGTAGAAATGGTACCGAAATGAAGAGTTAGCGAGGTTATTCTTCAATTTTCATTGATAATGCAGAGTAAACAAAACTTACAGTATTATTCTGACTGTTCCAGTAGTTGATGAGCTCGACAGTGGGCTTGACTCTCACCCAGCCAGCCACTTTGTAGAACATGATTCTTTTGAGTTTCTGCGGAATTGGTTTACCATAGCGACCCTGATCTTGCACACAGATGATTGCACTAGCAAATAGCGTGCCGGCTGATATCAAGATTATTATGTTCAGGAAAAACCACCCTAAATATGCTGATGTATGTAATTGAACTCAAACAGCAGCGTAGACCATCACTTCTATACCCTCCGTGTGCCCCGAGCAGAAGTTTTTTAAACCTTTGCAGTATTAGTAAAAAGCGAATTGAATGAAAGGTGAAATGGTAGGCATGTGCAATGACGTAGCTGGGAATCGACCCCAGCACCTTCGGATTTGAAGGTGATTTACCGATAAGAGGGATAAAGTTAGAAGTGGTTGGCATCTGATCGGAGACCATCAATAGTAAGATTGACATGGCCAGAAGGGTTGTGATGCCCAAGTTGACTTTCTCGGTGCGTTCGCCGCCGGTAGTTCCTGGCGTGAAGAAGCCGATAGTAGCTACCAGAGTTATGATGGCTGTGGGAAGGATGAGATTGATCAAATAGTACAGTGGCTTGCGTTTTATTTCCAGCTTGGCGTAGACGAAAATGTACTTGTTTGGACAGCAGTCGTATTTATTCTGAAACTGCTTTGTTTCGCCAGCAGCACCACATCGTACTTACCGGGAAAGCCCATGGGCGCCTTTAGTTTTTACTACTTCACTTTTAATCTAAATAAACGTTCACAAGGGCGGCTATTTGGAAAGTACTGTACATGGGCGTTTTGGAAATCGAAACTGCCTATGGCTGAGTGCTGTCTGTCTGTGATGTGCATTTTTGGACTGATTTTTTCGACAAAAACTGATAATATCGCTTTTGTATACTGAAACTCATGGTTTTAGACCCGATTTTTGAGGATTTTTTAACCCATTTTTCATCGTATTTTTTATCGCTTCCAGGGCAAAATGTTTTATTACCGGCAGCCAAGGCTGCCGGTATAAGATTAGTTTTTCGTTAAGCGTGTAGGATGCAATTGCATCTTAAAGCGTGTGCTCTCGGCGCCGTTCGGCTCGCTCGTTGTAAAGCTGCTAGGCTTTAGACACTCCATCAGGAAGGAGAGTTTACTCGAACAGTTCGTTCTCAGTCATTTCTCTATGAATTTGGCTCAGATTTTCAGGATTTATTAACAAGATAACTGGGTACCTATTGCGAAAGTTTGGCCCGAAAATTCCAAGTCCTACTGGTTCCGTGGGTCCAAAATTTGCCTAAAGAGTGCCAGAATTCTTTGGAAGCGAAAGCTACTTTTTAAAAGATTTGCCTAAAGATTGCCATAATTCTTTGGAAGCGAAAGCTGCTTTTTGAAAGATTTGCCTAAAGATTGCCAGAATTCTTTGGAAGCGAAAGCTGCTTTTTGAAAGATTTGCCTAAAGATTGCCAGAATTCTTTGGAAGCGAAAGCTGCTTTTTGAAAGATTTGCCTAAAGAGTGCCAGAATTCTTTGGAAGCGAAAGCTGCTTTTTGAAAGATTTGCCTAAAGATTGCCAGAATTCTTTGGAAGCGAAAGCTGCTTTTTGAAAGATTTGCCTAAAGAGTGCCAGAATTCTTTGGATTGGAAGGGAAAATCATCTGAAAGAATTATCTGAAGAGCTTAGTGTCAGCAAGACTTGTTTGAAAGAGAAAACTGCATCTGAAAGAATAGCACACCCAGTTTCTTCAAATAAAAGTTTACAGACGTTTTCCTCTGCTGCCGGTCTAATTTTGTAAAAAATTTCCAAAAAAAATCTGTCTCTGCCTCTAAAACTGAGAGGATCTTCAAAATGATCAAACTATCTAAAGTTTTATACACTCATTTTGAAGAACCGTCTTGTTTCAAAGCTTTTTGGTGAAAGGCTTTACAAATAACGCCCAGGGGACACTATTTGGGGGTCGTTTATACTGTATGGTAACCCCGGTAGTTTTCAAGTAAGCTACCTCAACACGCTCCAAAGTAAAGTCGACAACTTCCCATTCCTCGTTTTCTATGTACCCCTCGCGGAGCACTCGTTCCGACTCAGGCTGGTAGCTAATGCCGGTCTCGTCGTACGTCCATGAACCTTAAACCAACAAAACGCACTGCGTCACAAACAGCCATTAGATGACGGTAAACTAGATAACCATATGTACATGTAGCAGGGGGTCTGCCCCACCCGACTTAGGCCAGACCCCTAGATGGGGACCTCCCAGACGGTTTTTCCGCCCCCCCTCCGATTTTTCTGGCAAGTAAGTTTTTGAGCAATTTTTTGCAATTTCAGACCCAAAAATTGCCCAAATCGCCTGTAAAAAAGCACTTTTTAGCTGTATTTCAGCCCAAATTAGCGATTTTTTACGATTTTTAGCCGGAAAATTTCGATTTTTGAGCGTTTTTTAGTGGCCACCCCCTACTAAAATTTCGGCTCAGACCCCGCTCCCATTCGGCGGATGACCTGTTACATGGTATATATGTATGTAGCTAACTGTACCAAACATAAGTGTGCAGGCTTGATGATCGAAGGGGAAGTACTGTATGTTCATCTTGCAGGAGAATTGTAAAATAGCAGGGTACATGAACCGCAAAGACGCATTGTTTTCTGCTCCGTTTGTGGTGGCGATTACGGTAGTCCATCGCTCTGACTTTTCACGCTCCATCTCAACACTGCAGTACACTGATTAAATTCGATTTAATTGAGCAATTGATCACTCCTTACTTGTTGTACAGATAAGTGTCTGGAAGCCAAATTTCTGTGTACGGTATCACAGTTTGTTTGATGCCTGCATATTCATTGGGGTCCCAGCCCAGTAAGGCGTCGTCCCACTTCTTAGATTTAAAAAACTAGTATACGCAACCGCAACATCGAAAAAGCAAACCAACCTGAGTAATCCATACATACATTAGTATATTCTGGTTGCGCTCACTCTACAACTGCTTAAAATTAGCAATCCTAGCTTAACTATTCAAAAATCACTCACAACATCCAAAATCTGGTACAAATTCAGACGTAAGATAACCACAACTGGGTGACTGTGATTTCGCACTGGTCGTACTTTTCTGTCGTAAATGTGCGGGTCCAAAATATCTTTGACTAATCTTTGAGAGGCATAATTCCCTTTGGCTCCAATTAATGCATTGGATAGTCCTGAATAGAGTACATAGAAAGAATAGATCCTCTGAAAGACTTTGGAAAAGGGGTTATTGACGAAGAGATTACGTTGGTTTAAAGTTGGTTTCTGGGCACCATACATGTAACAGGGCGCCTGCCTCACCTGCCTTACGCCAGACCCCGGAGGGGGACCCCCGAGACGATTTTTCTGACCCCCTTCCAATTTTTCTAGCAAGTAAATTTTTGAGCAAATTTTGTGATTTTTTGCAATTTCTGACACAAAAATTGCCAAAATCGCCTGTAAAACAGCATTTTTAGGTGTATTTCAGCCCAACTTAGCGATTTTTAGCGGAAAAATTGCGATTTTTGAGCGTTTTTAGTGCCCAACCCCTCCCAAAATTTGGGCTGAGAACCCCCGCCCCCGGCCGGCGCCAAACCCTAAACCCCCTCCCCCTTCGGCCATGTTACATGTATGCTGGGCACTAACCAAACGCTTACCGGTTACGAGTAGAACCAGCGACCACATGTCGATCAGTTAGCTAAGGAGGACTGAGAGTGTAAATGCTAGAGAGCAAAAAATCCGTGCGCGCGCAGAGGGATAGAATTTTTAAAATTTCATGAGCAATTTGTCGGCGCCGACTCTCAGCCTTAGCATGCATTATGAAACGAATCCATCCATCTTTCGAAATTACCGCGCCGTCGCCGATTATTTTACAGTGCGCCAGCTGCGCCAGTCTGCCAATGTCGTCTAACTAATTAGGACTATTAGATTTGTGACAAAATCAATACTGCTCGACTTTTGCGCTGTCGAAATTGGTTAGCTTTATTTCAAAAAGGCTTTGCCAAGACACACGCACAATATCACTGCATATCGATTAACGATTCGCGAAGCATAACGCTCTGGAAGAAGGAACGAAAAATAAACCGATTAGTAGACGTTTCACAAATAGAGACATGGCACACACCAAAGATGCGCGTTTGGTTGTGCGAGCGGCGTTGCGCGTTTTAGTGTTTGACCTTCATTCACTCTTTTCCTCAACAGCCGCACCCACTACCACCATGCCGATGGTGACAACCATCACTGTTACAATGAAAATCAGCAGCAAACAGCGATCGATAATGTCGGCCAGATGTTCCCATTCCAGCCTCACAATTATTTGATGCAGATCTACGGTAGGACTTCTCGGACTGATTGGACTGTACAGACTTCGGTTGAAGCTGCGGAAGCGACTGCGAACCAGGAAGTCGTCCATCGAGTACTCTTCAGCTATGGTGGACGGTCGTTCGGGAATGGCGGCCTCTGCCATTTGTTCTCTTTCGCTCTCCAGCTCCTTTCGCTTCTTTGCCGATGCCAGGGTTACCAGTGTGTCCGATGTATCGTTGTTGACATAGGTTCTGTTCACCTGTCACAACATTGCAAGTTGCAATTGCAATTTAAAGAAAATAGGGAAGAACCTGTTTAGTTTTGCCGTTTTTCTTCGAACTGGCTGAATGTGCTAGGCTCTTCCAGTGCTGTTTCAACTGAGGCGGTGGCGTTACTCTGAGTGCTCTGCCGAACACGTTGAAGAAGACTGCTCGCACACAACGAGGCACCGGCTTGCCGTAGTTGCCCTTTCCATGCACCCAAATCACTACACTGGTCATCAGTGTGCCCACAGAGATCAGCAGGATTATGTTTAGGTAGAACCACCCTTAAATCGTTCTATATTCACAGGCATTGAGCCAAGGGAAATTAACTTGAGAGGTGAACTCTGTCAACAAGAAGCCGTGATTCAGTTGCCTTGCAGTTGTGTTCTGTTTTCTGGTATGAAGTTGTTTTGTTGAATTGTTGGCGCATTGAGTGATACAGTAATATGCGATGTGTTATGTTAAAAATGTGCTATGCAATGCAATGTTGTGGTTAAAACTTTTACTGTACTGTTATGTTCTGTTAGACTAATATTTTTATTGTACTGAAGTTGTGTAATGGTTTTATAATTTTTTTGCTAGGTTTAGGTATGTGGGTTATGGTGGAAAACAAAGCGAATAGTTGTGTTGTGTGCGTTCTTTTGTTTTGTGTTATCACAACTGATCAATTATTTTTGTAGTGGCTTAGTTGTGTGATAACTGAATATACAATGTGCGATGGTTTGTGTGAAACGTTGCACACATACAGTACATGGGTCACGGGGGTCTGGTCCCCAAACGACCCCACCCACCCACCTAAAGCCGACTTTTGTTCCTGATCCCACCCCACCAAAATCGCCGCGACCCCCGACCGGCAGGCCCACCCCAAAATTTTCGGATTTTGACTTGGGGCAGTCAAACCCATTTTTCCGGGCCATGTATGGTTGCACACGTTGCATTATGAATGCTGTAGGCAGCTACTAGTGTTAATAGTGATTTCACGTCCTTCCATTGTTATAATTTACCAGCCACATTAGAAGATTGGTGCTTTGTCTACTGGTTGTTTCTGAGCAAGGAATAAACCATGATGACAAAGTGTAAAATACAGCTCACCGATCAGAGGAATGAAGTTAGAAGTAGTAGGCATTTGGTCAGAGACCATCAGTAACAAGATAGACATGGCCAGCAAGGTTGTGATTCCCAGATTGACCTTCTCAGTGCGCTCGCCAGTGCTAGAGGCAGGCATGAAGAAGCCGACGATAGCTACCAGAGTTATGATTGCAGTGGGTATAACCAGGTTGGCCATGTAGAAGAGAGGTTTACGTTGCATGAACAAATGCGCATAGACCAGCACGTATGGGTTCGGACAGCAAGTGTAGTTGAACTGAAAACGTATTAAACAGATTATTATTATTATTGTATATGCTTCTTATCCGAGCTCCGCAACCCACATACCTCATGTCTGACAACCTTGAAGCTGATCACTCTCCACTCCTCGTTTTCGACATAGTTCTCCATCATGATGCGGTCCGACTCTGGATAGTAGTCTATGCCCATTTTGTCATAGGTCCACGAGCCGAACATCATAGTGCAGTTCTGTTTGTCAAAAGGAAAGTATTGGATGTTCAGTTTGCAACTGAAGGTGAAGATTGCAGGATACATGAACCGCAGCCGTGCTTTTGGCGGGGAGGTCGACCCGTTTGTTCCTATCACTATGTTTGTCCAACGTTCTGAATCTTCTCTAGCCATCGATATGCTGCAACACTAACCGATAAGTGTGGGCTTTGTAGCTTTAACTTTTTATTGTAGATTTTTAAGAATTTTAAGCCCAAGCATGCGATACCTATTGTAAAGATACGTATCCGGCAGCCAAAGCTGTTGATACGGTAGGACGGTCCAATCGATGCCACCGTATTGCTGAGGATCCCAGCCGAGAAAGTCGTCACTCCAAAGCTATAAACTTAACTTCCTGTGTTTTGGTTTAACGAAAATTTGAATACTTGAGTCATCCAGGCGTAGATTTGTACATTCTGATTAACTTCATTCTGAAAGCAAGATCGTAGCTGTTGAATCGGATATGGCGGCCGTATCCAACAAACTTACGACATCTAATATCTGATAGAGATTCATTCTGAGCGTGATTAATACCGAGTCGGATACGTCACGCACCGGGCGCACTCGTTTGTCATAGTTCTTTGGGTCCAACATGTCGTTGACTAAGCGGCGCTGAAGGTGCTCCGCTTTTGAAGTGGATGACACTCGCACTAGAACACAGATTCAGCACGGTACACTAGAAAGAGTAGACGTTTTTAGCTCCCTGGAGAGCCTTGACGGGTATTTTCAAACACTAGACACAGCAGAAACAGAGGATGAGTGATGGGCTTGGCTTGAATCACATGGGTCCAGCCCAGCATTAACAAACTGTTCGAAAGCTTTTCTGTAGAAAAGACCATTTACTTACGCTCATTGAAAATGATTTACATCTTGAAGCAGCCTATCTGAAGAAAAAATAAGTGAAAGACCTTGATTTTCGCCTAAAAATTTGACTGCTTCATGGCCCCAAAGCGAAATGCTAGCCCATGATTAGCCGTGTTAGGTAAAATAGTGTTTCGATTCTACCAAATACCTGTCAGCAGTGCGATCAGTGGTAGAATACAGAGCGGAAGTAGGAGTGTCGGCATGGTAGAGGTACAGGGAGAGGTTGGAGGTTGGGTGGCGGCAGAGAAAAGCAATTGGATTGGCGCATGGATCAGTCGGTGGGCCTGGGCGCCGCAAAAGCATGGCCTTCTGCTGTGTAATCAATCACCATTTGGCACCTGCAATATTGAAGGCTTTTAAAATGGATGAACTTTATGTCTCGCTCCGCAAGTTAGCCATCTATTATTCATCAACAATTAACCAGTCCGCCTCTATGAATTTGCCTCTTTGTCACTATTTCAACCGAAAAACGACAGGCGTCACAGACAGCTGCTTCGTTTTTGCGGTCGCACTAATAGGCATTCTTCTAGTACTACACCGTCTTGGTTGATTTAGCTGGACGCTTACTGGGACTTCTAGAGTAAATTGTCAGGAAACCAGGTCTGAGCGTTAATTACAAGGTCTGAGAGAGTGTGGTTCATGAAATTCCATTGAGACTGACAGAAGCAGCCAATAAACTAAAACCGCTTATTACTAGGGCCACCGCCTTGCTAATAAACAAGTAAATTGATCATAAACCCAAATTGATTTTACTGTTACTCCTGTTTTAATCAGCGATACTCTCTCTCTCTTTCTCTGTCTTCAAAAAGACCGGGAACATACATACAGTATATACATACACTGTCTAGTGTACATCAAACATGTGGGCAATCAAACATCTTGCACAAGAGCAATAAAAAACGGTAATTTGCATTCAGAATGTCAAGAGTGTTTTTAGGTCAATTTTTCAAGATTTCTTAAATTAACGCTAGTTTTCAAAACCTGAGCAAAAGTCTTTCAGCAAACGTAACGCGCATCTATTTCAAAGCCACCCTTTAGAAGACCGGTAAACAAGAAAGTTGTAGAGTTGACCTGCTAGAATAGCAGCGTCAGTTGTTCTCAGAGGAGACCCAGTGGTCTGCCTGGCGCTACAGCTAATTCGGTGTCTATTTACACAGTAAATCAATGGGAATCGGTCTGCTTTAGCATAAAAACTAATACTTATAGTTCAAGGCAGGCGCTAGCTCTGGACCGGAAGTGACTGATTAATGTCACAAAGGATACTGAGCGGCTTTCACGCACAGGCTGCAGCAGTCAGATCCGTGGAAAGAGAAGAGTGTGGACGTATGCGCAATTAAGGCAACGGAGGACTCTAATCGGATAGGAGAAACTGATTAATATTGCAGAGAGGCGGACCAGACGCAGCTCCCGCAGCAAATATTCTTCTAATGCCGTTAGAGAACCTTGCCCCCACAGCTTACTTGGCAATTACTACCCCACCGCCAAGAAACATTCTGTCAGAAACGGCTTATTTTATGGATGTGGCAAGGATAACAAGTTAATCATGCTTTCTGCTTTTATGCACACGGCAAACAGCGCTAAACATTGATGTCTCACTGTTAGCAACTGCAGGACAGAGAACACTGCTTAAAACCTGGAGGCATTTACATATCACTTCTACCTAAGTTTGAACGGTACGTTGAATGCCGAGCCCGGTACGCCGTTTCTCCACCTAAAGCAGAAGACTGTAATTAGTCTGGCTTCTAATGAGCAAACTCGCTTATTGTTCAGAAAAGGGTAGGGCAACGATTCAGCAGGGTACAGGCCGTCCTCAGCAGAGTCGGTGCCAACACTTCTGCGTTCCTCGGCTGCCATTAGAGGATGTTTTCCGAACAATGGTGACCAGTATAAACTGTGACTGGTGGAAATTGAGAAGAACACGATGAGCAGGACGGGAAACATTTTGCAGCCAACAACCAATCGAGCAGATCAGATCAGAGCAAAGCCATTAGTAATAGGAGAATGGCAAAACCTGCAAAAGCCGCCGTAATTTTGTCTTCCTAATCGATCTCTAATTGAGCCATTTTGCAATTAGTTGTCATTGTTCTACGCCAAGTCTACTTGTCTGCGCTCTGCGTGGGCCGATCGATAGGACACAATGCAGAAAGTATTTTATCTTCAGTACAGAACAGGAGAAATCCATTCAATATCTGATTTGGTCCTAGTACCGACTTTTTCTTCCACTTCATACATGTGATTAGTCAGCGGCGGTTTTTCGGTGGTAACAACAGAGATATTACTGATCGGCTCGGATTCAGCAACAGTTTTGTTGGTTGATCGATTCGTGCACAAGCGCATTAGCGCCACGGATGCCTGAACCAGGGACATGATGCTAGCTCCCAAAAACAGTCCCATCTGTCCGCCGATTTGACTGATAAAACCATCGATACTCATTGCGTTCTTTTCACGCACTTCAATATACTGAAAACAGAAGCGTCAGAACTTAGTCAAGACAAGGCATAACTTGTCATTCAAAATTTCTGTAAATGTAACATCTATTGGACAAATGGAACACCTCCTTACCGCAACATTACTACTGTAGGAAGAGACTGAAACATGAATTAAACGGGTTACCGGAGTACCTCCATGCGCTCATAAGCGATATCGATGACAGTTTCGTTTTCAATCTGATGGGTTCCTGGCTGTATTCCCCATGACTTGAGGAAAAGGGCAGAAGGAAAGGCAGACTGACTGACAACCGGAGTATAAGTCCAGGCATCGCAGGCTGGACGGCATCTTTCTACGCAAGGCAGATAAGGATTGATGTTGAAAACACAGTCACCAGTTTCAATGAAATCGCACATGGCCATTTTTTCTAACTTCAAGCCCGCTGGTGCCAGAAATCTTTCCGGCGTGTACAACATGCAACCACACTTTTCCTTCATCTCCCGAGCAAAACAGTCCATTCTAAATATCTGTTTCGTTTATGCAGACCACCTTTTGGTTTCCTACCGACACACAATGTCACTGTAGGGGTAGAGCAGTTCTAATCTGGGAATGTCATCCACACACTTATCGTACTTCTTGCTTTCTGACAGCTTGAAATGTGTGGCATCGAGACGAATGCTGGTCCAAGTCTGCGGGCTAATTCTAATCGTGCTCAGGTCCACTTCTGTTGCGTGGCTGTTTACTCGCAGCTAAATCCATAAAAGTAGTTGACAGGACAGAAAGCGTTCAATTAATTGCCTGTATGGCATTGCTGACAAATGCCAATTGGTTCCATCCCAGCAAATCATTGGAATCCAATCTGAGAATCAGAGCTGAACTAGAAAGCGACTGGAACTGACCCTCCATGTCGACCCGAAAACATCGTCCCATTCGGTAGTCAAATACAGGCTCTATATGTTGTTTGCAGTCAAACCGACGATTTATAAAGACACAGGATTTGAATACCTGCAGTGTGAATAAGCATCACCATACATGTGCATGGGGGTGCCCAGGGGGGACAGGAGGGACGAAATTAAAAATCTACCAAGCGTTGCTGGACGCTGCTAGAAAGCCTCCTGCTCCTGATGCATTGCATTTTTAAGCCACAGAAATCAATTTTTCCAACTACTCAACTACGCACCCTTCCTCCAGGCAACTACGCACCAAACCCAAATATTATTCAAATTTTCCTGGAAATTTTCGATTTGTTGACAATGTGTCTGTCAGAAAAGTGTTTTTTGGCAATTTTTTGTCGAAAATTTGATTTTTACCTCAAATTTTTGAGTTTTCGATTTTTTCGCCAAAATTTTCGGCAAAAATTTAAATTTCCCGCCAAAATTTGAATTTCCCACCGGAAATTTGCACCTATATCCAGGCAACCACGCACTGAGACCTGGCCGTCCCCCCTGAGCCGCCGACCGTGCACATGTATGAGCATCACTCAAATCAATAATCCAGACTTGGATGGACGGACGGACGAACGGACTGATTGCCGGGGTGGGGCCCGTAACCCCTGCATTAGGCCGCCTATGGGCACATCACGCACACCCACATCCTGCCCTTCCATTGCTGCCTTTTCTACTAGCCGGCACACATGCTCGGTGTTAGTCCGGGCGGGTCTCAGTGTTAGCTGTCCCCGTTCCCGTTTGTCCCAACACATGTGGTTGCTATTGTAACTTAGGTGCAGGCAACCGTAGCTCCAGTCGGTTTCCATTATACTAGCTAGCCATCACCGGCTCTCGGTGACCTGGGTTGGCCTTTGTGCCGACGACCAACTGTTTGGGACAGGAATTTGTTCCGCCGAGTGGATGAACGTGCTTTAGGAGGACCCATGGCACGCGCACAGTGGCTTTGCGGCCTAGACCACTAAACCAACTGTGCCGGCACAATCCAGACTTACTTGGTCGACAGTGAAGCCAAGTTTTTCTAGGACAGCTTCCATGTCCAGTTGTTTGCTCCTGAGGATGAACGGTTTGACGTTTTCGAAATGCAGCTGGTAAAAGTCGGTTCTGTTTGGGTCTCTGTCGCTGAAGACTGTCTGTAATTCGCTGTTCAATTTTTCGACTAGACTCTTTTTCTGTTCAGTGTTCAGTTTCGAGAGACTGTTCAAAATTTGATCAGCTTCTGCTTTATTCTGAGCCGTCAGCTGAAATCAACACTACAATAAGTTTTGGGAAAGAAAGATATTCAGCTACCAGAGAAAAGGATACTGCCTGCGTGATATCTTGATCTGTGTCCAGAATGCCCATTCCTTCGTATTTCATCAATGTGCCTTGTATAAAATTCACAAACGAAGGCGCCAACTTGTGCTCAGCCACTCTTCTGCGGCTAATAATATTGCTAAGACAGACAGTGACTTTGGGGAAAGCGATTTTGTCCGACTTTATCTCGTAAGTGGTGATGATGGGACTGTTTTTGTAGTCGCGCACAATCTGAACCATTTCATAGACTGCGAAAATTGCGCAGAACAGTACTGTAAATACCCAGAAGTACTTCCAGAAAGTTGTTGTAGCTCTGTGATAGTCCGGCAGGCCATGAATGGTGGTGATTTGGAAGAAATCTGCTAGCGTCCTCATGTCGGCTAGATTTTCATCGGTCGGCTAACACGGACGAGCTATTCGGGCTAATTTCACTAATGGATGTAATGATGAGCAGATGCAGTTGTCCCTACTTTATGATTTATGGCCAATCATATATACGAAGTTTTATGGGTGTTTAATAGCGATCACAGGACGCTATCACCTAGGACTCCGATATTTATATTTCAAAACAATGCAGTACAGTACTCAGACAGAATTTCGATCTAGCAAATCAATCAAGGATTCTTCAGTGTCCACTTCAATCCCCTCAATCAATGTTGTAATGCATTAGAGTGCGAACAATACCTGAAAAACCCAATACCAATACCAATACCTGAGACCCCCAATACCTTATACTTGCGTAACTGAGCCAAAAATTGCATTTCAGTACATTCCACAGGATACACGTGCACACAGGATTTCTTTCACAGGGATTAAAACTTTGAAGAGGCTTGGCTTGGTTGGGCCATTGTCCAACCAGGGCGAGAAAGTTTGGAAAATTAGCCTTTAAGAAAGCATTTAGAAGCCGTTCTGGAGGGTAAAATAAGCAGAAATTAACAGTTTTAGTCCGTACGTGATCTACTGTATGACTTTTTTTTATTTTCGGTGGATTTTTTCTTCTTACTCCACCGGAGAGGGGTGTACCAAACTCCACACCACACCCCATGGGTACAGTACAGCACAAATACATTCTGTATCACTAAAAATGGCAAATTGCTATTGAATCACAAACGTTTAACTTAGTTAAGAACAGAGGAATTGCACTAATTACTGTTGCACTACTTAGAAAAGCGGACACCTTTAGTTTATTAACGCAAAACGGCTTCATATACCAACTGTAATCATCGGTCAATCTTTTCGACGGTTTTTTTCAGGTCAATTTTCCAGTTCAACAACGATTTTTATAGGTCCTAATTAGTATTGGGTATTGAAGCTAAAAAACCCAATACCCAGTTTTTCAGTTCAACAGCGATTTTGTAGGTCCTAATTAGTATTGGGTATTGGGGTCTAACCCAATGCCCAATGCCCAATACCCATACCTGGAAAACACCCCAATACACCCAATATCCAATACCAGTTCGCACTCTAGTATGCATGTACTGTGTGATTAAAGTAACAAAAGCCTCCTTGGCTGGGAGCGTCCTCGCCGCCACAGAGGTGAGAATAAGCAGATTTGCATTGCACCCTTGTAAAGCTGCAGCCATCCTTTCGTCTAACCAAGCAACACACTTTCTTTGGCTAACCATTACAATACTCGTCTTCGTCTATAAATACTCTTTTCCTCTCCTCCTATCAAATCCAACTTTGACGTTCCTTCCGAGGTCAGTGGTGTACAGTCAACATCATCAACGTCTCTATCCCCGCAAGGGCCTTCATGACCCTTTCAACATTAGATCATGATCGTGTGCACTAGAGTACCCTTCACTTAGATTCACCTACTTCTCTGTAACTCTATGGCCTTTCTCCCGTACTGGTCCCCACCAAGCCGGCACATCCTCTAAGACGTCACTCAACACTCTGCTTTCTATCTGCTACTGCTGATGCTAAGATCCAACAGCCTCCCCTTCCTCGCGCACTGGTACTGTACCTCTCCACTCGCCCTGATCACTTGCGCAAACCCCTCCCCTGATGCCGGAAAAGGACCGCCTGGACTAATTCAACACATCACCAACCCCTCTCGACCTTCCCGTTCCATGATCTGGACTTGGACACAGCCTCTACCACTTCCTGACGGCCCTCCATCGCAGCTGCTCTACTCTTCCTCTCATGTTCCCTATTTATCAACCCCTGTCCCTCTGTACTCTACCATACTTTGTTGCACTTGTTGGCACATAATCGACTGCTAATCGCAGATGCCTGTGGCGAGAAATTACAAACAAACAAACAAAACCAATCTAATAAAGGGTAGGTGTAATCCATTCAGAAACCGAATTTGTCTGAGCCGTCACGTCTTCATCGTGTTCATACAGGCGAGACGGAGGAGGAGGTTTGTCGCTTCTCACGATCGAAACGGCATTCAGCTGTTGAGCGCTGGTTTTGTTGTAGGATCGGTTGCAACAGCAATAGAAGATGGCAGCGGCCGCCTGTATCAAGGACATGATACTGGCGCCCAGAAACAGGCCGAGGTGTCCACCAATTTGACTGATAAATCCATCCATAGTCATCGCGTTCTTTTCACGCACTTTCACGTACTAAAAGGCATTTTGCACTCAGCTGTGTAGCATTCTTTTTCACTTACGTACTTCCATGCGTTCGAAGGCGATGTCGATGATGGTCTCGTTTTCGATTTGGTGCGTTCCTCGCGGAATTCCCCAGGATTCCAGAAAGAGCGGAGAGGGGAACGGAGATTGACTGATGACTGGTATGTAGCTCCAGGTGTTACAGGAGGGCTGGCAGCGTTTGAAGCATGTTGGATAGGGATGCAAGTTTAAAATGCAGTCTGAACCTTGGCCCATTGCGCACATTTCTACCTTCGATGCAAAACTTGCCGGCGCCAAAAATCGGCGTGGATTATACAGAGTACAACCACACGATTCGGCCACGACACGCGCGAAACAGTCCATTCTATAAAATATGTATATTCCATAAATAAACTATACATACAGTATGTGACAAGCTAGCTTTTAAATTAAAGCAGTTTTGGTAACAATTTTTTTATACTTGGCAGACACTAAAATCGGCACAGCTGTATGTTAGTTCAAATTAGCATTTTTTGAGCAATTTTAGCCAGAAATCTCGCTTTTGGCGAGTTTTATTCTTGACATTCTAACCCCCTTCGAATTAAGGCTTAGTTGTCTCGTAATCCACCCACCTACCTGCTCTGGTACATGTATGGTTCAACAAATATAACTGTGCTACTACATACAGTACGTACATACCTGCAAACTACATCAGTGTAGGGATAGAGTAATTCTAGACGATCTAAGTCATCCACACATTTGCCGTACTTTTTACTCTCGCTTAGCATGAAGTGTCTGGCATCCAACCGAATCGATGTCCACGTGTTGGAGGCTACTCTGAACGTGTTGAAGTCTAGTCCTGTGGCGTTGCTGTTAACTCGTACCTATAATAAAGTAACACAGGTTTGCCAATGGTTAACCAATGGGTTTGCCAGGTTGGCATCGGAGCAAAAATTTGAAGACTCGTACTAAAGGTACTGGCTTGGGTTCAAGTACTAAAGGTGGTTGAAAATGATGTTTCAAAAAAGTAATTTTCCCAGGGTAGAATGATGGAGTAGTTGAAAAAACGCCTAATTTTTCCGGGGCGGTTTGGCCCTGATGGGGTGGCAAAAAAATTGTCTCTGGCATGGTACAGTAGATGCGATGTACGTAATGCAGTACCCAACCTATTGCAGAAAAGTTTAAGAAAAGTGAAACTGGGCTCTGGAGCCTAACAAACTTGAACTCCACTGCTGAGTAAAGCTAAATTTGGCCATCCTAGAGCATCGTTGTTGTCCACTCTAAGAAGAAGTCCGGAACTGGATATTGACTGAAACTGATCCTTCATGTCGACCAGAAAGCACCTGCCGAATCGGTAGTCGAACACAGGCTCCACATGTTTTTTGCAGTCAAAGCGACGATTTATGAAAACACATGACTTGAATATCTACAAAATGCTTTTTCCATGTGACGCAAGTTTTTATTGTGCATAAAATAAACCAGACGGCAGGAGTCTCATTCCTCACAACCCGCTCACCACTACAAGTTTCAAAGCCTTGGTTTTAAACTTAGGCTTAAGTTCAGGAACGCAATACGTATGTAGATACAGTTTGCTGGGCGGGAATAACCAGACAGCCTTCGATTCTATTCCAAAATGGCATATAAAATACCTCATCGACTGTGAACCCGAGCTTGTTGTAAATGGCTTCCAAGTCGAATTGATTCGGCGACTCAATAAACTGTCTGACATTTCGAAAGTGCAGTTCGAATAAATCGGTTGCGTTAGCGTCGAGACTTGGGAACACTGTCTGTAATTCTGTTTTGGCACGAGTCATGATCATCTTGGTTTGTTTGTCGCTCAAACCAGATTGACTGGCTAGATTTGCCAACCTTTTCTCTGCGGCTGCGGCATTAGGGGCCACAACCTACAAACACATACATATGCACACATACGTACAGTATCGGGTTTTTCCGTAAATAAGCCCATAGGCGTTTATTTAGTTTCGGCACATTTCACTACTTCACTAATCACTTCTAATCTAAATAAACGCCAAGGGGCGGCTATTAGGAAAGTATTATGGGCGCTTATTTGGAAATGGCAACTGCCTTCTGGCTGCCTGTCTGTGATTTGAATTTTTGGACTGATTTTTCGACAAAAACTGATAATAATATCGTGTTTGTATACAGAGACTTGTGCTTTTAGCACATTTTTCATCATGTTTCTTATGTCTTACAGGACAAAATGGTTTGTCTGAATAACCGCCCAGGGGCGTACTTGGAAAGGCTTTCTAAACACAAGCCAAGGGCGCCACTATTTGAGGGGGCGTTTAAACGGAAAAACCCGGTAGGAGTGCGTACCAGAAAAAAAGGCATGATTAAAGTAGAATCGTCAGTTGTGCTGACACCGTCCGCTATGCCCATGCCATAGGCGTCCATCAAGCAAGCTTGCGCAAAGCTGGCGAAAGACGGAGCAATTTGAAGTTCGGCTACTCTTCTGCGGTTTATGATGTTACTGGGACAAATGGTCACTTTCGGGAAGTCAATTCTGTCAGACTTCACTTCGTACGTAGTTATGATAGGGCTGTCCATGTAGTCGCAGACCACTCTAACCATC
Source organism: Sabatieria punctata (assembly GCA_030248155.1). Taxonomy (NCBI): domain Eukaryota; kingdom Metazoa; phylum Nematoda; class Chromadorea; order Araeolaimida; family Comesomatidae; genus Sabatieria; species Sabatieria punctata. The sequence goes on along the minus strand of JASANB010000177.1, from coordinate 27,322 downwards.
TCAAAGCCCATAAAGGTGGCGCAACACAGCACGACCAGAACCCAGAAAAACTTCCAGAAACTCGATGATGCTCTGTAGTAGTCTAGCAAGCCGTGGATGGTGGTCAGTTCGAAGAATTCGGCCGGCGTCCGCATTGCTGCTGGCTGCACAATGCGCAAATCACGAGACCAAATGATTCTGACGCTCACGTTCAATTTGGATAATGAAAGTATGCATTGATCTCTTTGTAGTTACGGACAGTGTTTTTATGCCCCAATCGAACAGCGACAAATAAGTGTGGTTTAGTCTACAATTGAGTGCGCTTTTTTTCAAATAAAAATACTTATCTAAACGACGCTTGATCAATCTTTGATCAGACTGGCGGTCTCAATTCTCATGGCCGGTATTCCCATTCGCTGCCGCTGCCTGTCTCTGTAGAGCTGCCAACAGAAATCGGACAGAATGATGAACCACCAAATCTCCAGACAGGCCGGGATACAAAAGAAGATCATGATTGTAATGGCCGATGGCACTTCGATCCGATATTTTGGGTCGCCTTTGTACCCCATTCGTTCGCTCAACAGTATCACCATCCACAGCAGCAAAACCGTTATTGCAATCTGCAGAGTTGCGACTAAATCAGTCAAGCAAATAACGACTTACTAATCGGTAATCATATATGGTAGCGATACCATGTATGGTACCGGACCGGTTCAACCTGAAGCAACACAAGACAAAGAAAAACAGCAACCATTCTTTTCAGACTAAATCGCAAACCCTAACCACCAACCTTATATCAGTCAAGTGGTTTCAAAAGCGTACGAACCAAAATATAATGGTTGCATTATGAATTTCTTTTTCTTAGTTACCTGCCAAACCAAATGTGGTATGATAACGATGTAGTTTTTCTTGAGCGCTCCAACAATCAACAGACCAATGGCGATGGCAGACAAAGTGCCGACGGCCAGACCGACAAGAGCAACTTGCCGTCCGCGGCCGACCAACTCTTTCGAGTAGAACACATCGCCGTCTTTCACTCCGAAGTAGATTGTTTCTATTATGAAGAGAGCTGAAAGGCGAGAGATATAAGCACAGATTCCTACAAATATTCGACGCCTGACACAAAGCAATGATTTCACTGATGGCCACCAGGAAGGCGCCTTGTCGCATAGAAAAGCAGCCGAAGCAGCAGCGATTTTTGCCGGACATCAGTGCTGCGTAGTCGATTACCGGCAGCAAGCGGCTCTCTCTTCGCTCTTCGTCACTCGACATGGCCCGCTGAAACAGCACGGTTTCTCGGGCTCACAGACAGAGCATAACTCAAAGGAACCATAAATCCGGGCTTCAGTGTAGCACTAAATTATCGCTATCCTGCTCATAACGGGCCCATTACCTCGGCGAGAGCGGCATTCTTATTTGTGGCCGACCGACCGACTGGAGGATGCTAACGGCGTCTAAATTGGCCGAGATATGGGCTACCTATTTGTGTCTAGATTGGAAGAGAATTTTTATTTAGTCTCGGGCGGTTCGCCCAGCTCCTAACTCAATTCAAGCTCTAGAACGCGCTCTGCTGTCATTACCTCGACTCTCCCAATCAGCAAGCTCCAAAAATGTTGGTCCCGCTAGAATTCTTGCTCTAGAGTACACAACTCTTTGGCCACTGACACCCACCGCTCACACACGCACTAATTACTCATTCATGTTGAACTTGCTAGTTTCTCTCATTTCTCATTGGCTCAATTTCTGCTTCACAACAGTAGTGTAGAGTTTTTAGACGTTCTTTACTGCAAACAGACTCTCAAAACTTGCGGCGTGCGGCTTTAGAACAACAGTTCTGCGATCGACCGACTGTTGGTAGTAGTGTTCCATGGAGTTTCTACTCTTCTAAAGCATAACTTTATATACAGTATAGATCAAAAAAAATGTCCCATCGCTTTTTCGGCCTTCACTCAAACGTTTCGTTCTCAGTCACTTCTTTACCGATTTGGCTCAAATTTTCAGCAAAAATTAACAACATGGTTGGCTAAATATTCTGCAAGTGTGGTGCCAAAATTCCGACTCATACTGGTTTTATGACCCGAAAACTAGGAATGAGGGTGGTCCACGCAAATTTAATTTTTTTCGGTTATACAAGGAGTACAGGCCTGAAACTTGCAGGAATGATTGGTGTTGCTATTCGGCATAACATACTAAGCGGGCAGCCCTGTAGCTCAAAGGGCACTAAAATGGGGGAATTTCAAAAACATGACGAAATATGACTTTTCTTCGTAAAACCGGCAAAATGACGATTCTAAAGATTTTCAATTTTCAAAAAACGCTGCCGGGATGGTTACTATAGTATGGAACAGAGCTTAAATATCAGGTTCATTTATTTGTCGAACTTCCTGCTACAATCTATGTTGATTAACAACAGATTCAGTGCTTTGATTCTAGAAGGTGCAGATTTCTTAACTATGGGATTTTCACTCATGTTTTTGAAATTCCCCCATTTTAGTGCCCTTTGAGCTATAGGGCTGCCCGCTTAGTATGTTATGCCCAATAGCAACACCAATCATTCCTGCAAGTTTCAGGACTGTACTCCTTGTATTACCGAAAAAAAATAAATTTGCGTGGACCACCCTCATTCCTAGTTTTCGGGTCATAAAACCAGTATGAGTCGGAATTTTGGCACTAAACTTGCAGAATATTTAGCCAACCATGTTGTTAATTTTTGCTGAAAATTTGAGCCAAATCGGTAAAGAAGTGACTGAGAACGAAACGTTTGAGTGAAGGCCGAAAAAGCGATGGGACATTTTTTTTATCTATACTGTAGTTGGTGCTGAGAGCTTTACCTGAGTGAAAAGTTAGTTTTGAAAAGACGCGTTCGAAATCGGCAACATTGTTCCCCAAATGACTAAACTTTCACTTTACTTTCAAATAAGCTGATAACATCAATAACATTAATAATGCAAATGTGTGTACGTACAGTACAGTACGTCGACATACAGTACACTGTCTGTATGATGCCAAGAGTTTGAAAGAAAACAGGTATAATTTGGATGAGGCCTGGTTGAAAAGCGAGGCAGTTTTGAAAAATTGACACTCAAAAACACATTAGACTGTGTGGAAGGCGTTCTACGTGCTGAATAATTGATGTATACAAAAGAAAAGCAGTTAGCAGTAGAGTGCGAACAATACCTGAAAAACCCAATACCCGAATATCCAGTACCAATACCTGAGACCCCCAATACCCCAATACCTATTGTGTAGCTGAGCCAAAAATTGCATTTCAGTGAACAGGTACATTCCAGTGGTGTACACAGGATTTCTTTCATAGGGATTAAAATTTCGAAGAGGCCGGTTGGGCCATTGGCCAACTAGGACGAGGAATTTTGAAAAATTAAACCTTAAAGGTTTAGCATTTAAAGATAGCATTTAGAAGCCGTTCTGGAGGGTAAAACAAGCAGAAATTAACAGTTTTAGTCCGGATTTTTTGTTCGTACTCCACCGGAAAGGAGTGTACCAGACCCGCACCCCTGGGTACAGTACTAATACATTGTACATTCTTTATCACTATAATGACAAATTTAATTGAATCACAAACGTTTATCTTCGGTTAGAACAGAGAAATTGCACTAATTACCAGTGTACTACTTAGTAAAGTGGACAGTAATAACAGTCAGGCACTTTTAACGCCGTTTATGGTACCGGCACCATATGAATATGAACAGTGTGGTACCATATACAGTACCACCACAGGCCCCGACCGTGGGGGTTCCGTATATGGTACCGGTACCATATATGGTGACGGTACCATAAGGCGCCGGTACCATAAACGGCGTTAAGTGTCTGACTGTATAAGACATTCTTAACCTTTTGTTTATTAACGCAAAAACGGCTTACTATACCTAATCTTCGTTCAATCTTATCGATTTTTTCAGGTCAGTTTTTCAGTTCAACAGCGATTTTTTCGAGTTTTATAGGTCCTATAATTAGTATTAGCTCTTGGGGCATAAAAACCCCAATACCCAATACCAGTTCGCACTCCGGTTAGCAGTTTACGCCCGGTCGGGCTTCAGACCAACCAATACCAGAAATTTTTGAAAAATTAGCTTTAAAAGGCATTGTAGCATAAAATAGACAGTTTTAGTACATAATTTTCTTATTTATTATTTCTGACCGATTTTTTCTTCTTACCTCCGTTAGAGGAAAGTGTACACCTTACTCCCTTCCCTTGGGGTAGTCACATCGCAAACGCACATGTATCCGGCTCGACTGAAATAGGCTCTTTTATGCGTATAAAAGTATGTAGTGGTTGTTATGTTGGCTAGAAAACACTGTTGAAAATGGCTTTGGTTGTGATAACGAAAATCCAATTGATGGAGACCCCTGACGAAGACGAAATATAAAAGTAAGAATGTCAGGGATTGCACGAAAAGAGCTTTTACTTACGAAGACGAAATAAGCAGTAGCATGTAACAGGGGGTATTCAAAACTGGCGCTCGAAACCATCTACCGTAGTTCATCCATGCAAGTCTTGGCGGCAAATTTGAAACAAGCAACAAACACGGTTGGTACTCAGCGACTGCGTTCAATCTTTGTGTTTGAACTCAATTAGAATGTCAGTGAACGAGAAATACGAAACAGTTTTGCCAGCGTGCGCGATTGTGGCAGTTTGCGTGCGACATTGCAAAATCGGCCGTGACGAGTACGTAGTGTAAACGTCAGAGACTTGGCAAGGCCTGTCCGAACGTGTACGAGCGCTGAGCGGCCAGCTCGCAAGCAGGCCGTATTTATCGACGTTTCTATGCGCCGCTCTCCTACATCTACTTCCAAACAAAAACGTCCTGGACCTGCTCTTTCAGGCTTAACACTGCCATTGTTGTTGAGAGTCGGTTGTTTTCCACTTATACTTGTACTCCTACGAGATGCCTCGAGCGAAAGTGGGCAAACCGAAGCGATTTACGCGCTCCCAGAAAGCCGGACTGACTTTTCCGATGACCAGAATCCGGAGAATGTTCAAGAATCGCCTTGGAAAGAGCGTTCGAGTGGGCTGGGGCGCCGCAGCCTATGCCACTGCCGTTCTGGAGTATCTTTCGGCTGAGGTTCTGGAAATCGGCGGTCATGTGTGCCAGGATTTCAAGTGCGCTTTTTGGTTCGTGTTTGTGTGTTGAATTGGCCATTTTAGAATGCGACGTCTCAATCCGCGACATATTCTGCTGGCTATTATGAATGACGCCGAACTGTCGCAGGTAAGGCTGTGAGAGAAAAGTTTATTTCAGGGATTTGGGTACAATCAACGCATATATTGAATATAAATCGTGTAAACCTAACGCTTAGAATTTGCGCAACGTTAGATCAACACGCCCGATGTGTCATAGGTGTTAAAAATGTTGTGGTCCAGGAAGCAAAGCTGGCTTCGAGTGGACCGGTGGGGTGGGAAACCCTCCCACACAAGCATGATCTTTCAGTTGCTTAACAAAGTAACCATTCCATCAGGAGGTGTCATTCCGAACATTCAGCCGGCTCTCATTCCCAGCCCGAAAGGAACTCCCAAGAAACAAAGAATTGCAACCACTGCCGCCGTTAAAGTCACTGCCGCTGCTACCAAGGTAGGTTTGTCGGCAAGAGCTGCCTGCAAATTAGAAGAAAGGTTCTAGCCGAGAGCTACGAAAGCTGCCGCCAAGCCAGTAGCTACAAAGGCTGCGAGAACGGCAGCTGCTAAACGCAAAAGCAAGCAACAGGGACAAACCATTTTGAATGAACGCATCTTAACCAATGGCCAGAAATTGACGGTTATTTCGGGAGACATTGTCAACATAAAATGTGACGCCATTGTCGTGCCCAGCAGTTCGAACTACAGCCTTAGTGGACAAGTCGGTAAGTTATTGGTTGCCTATAGTACACTAGAGGTGGTGTACCCAGGGCAAAGCGTGACACAGCGTGTGTAAAAAATCAACTCAGCAGATTTTTTGCTGTGGCAACCGTACGTAGATCTCAACTTATTTGAATGAAGCTTTTTTGAATGAAAGACAAGTGAGTTCTCGACAGATTGGTGAAATTTTTATTAAGATACCCCGCTTGGTTCCTGAGATATTTGCCCTCAAAGTCAAAACAGAGATTTTGGGAATGAACAGCAGCGATTTTTAGTATTCCGTTGCACTTCATAATAAAACAAATTGCTACTGCTAAGGGATAACGTCACGAGGCTTTACTGGTGATACAGACGGTCGGTTACTTCACCATCACCAATAAAGTCTCGTTAGTCTCCGGCAGTAGGAATCTGTTTTTTATTATGAAGTGCAACGGAATCGCTCTTGCTCATTGCCAAAATCTGTTTTGGCTTTGAGGGCAAATATCTCAGGAAATAAGCATAGTATCTTGACATACATAATTTTCGCCAATCTTTCAGTAATTTATCTGTGTTTAATTAAAAAGGGATTCATTCAAATCGGCTGAGATTAACGGTTGCAAAACTAAAAAATCTGCTGGTTTGTTTTAGTTTTGTTCGTCGCCAAAATCACTGTTTCTAATTTGAGCGAAAATATCTCGGAACCAAGCAGAGTATCTTAATGAAAATTTGTCTTTCATTCAAAAATATTCATTCAAGTCGGTTGGGATTTACGGAGGTACTATCTGCAGTGAAAAAATCTGCCGGGTTGTTTTTTGGCACGTCCTTTAGTAGGGCGGAGGTAGCAAGAATTGAATTGCTTAAATTGTTTCAGAAAATTTCAATTCACCATCAAAGATGTGTCTTTGTCTATTTTAGCGTAAGTTAGAATTTTGTAGGCACCAGACTGACCGAAGTGGGAGGAGACGAGTTCCTAGCAAATGTGAACAAAATGAAAGGGTCCATCGGCTCCAACCAAGGTAGATAACCCTTAAAAGCAGTGGAAAAGCTCAAGCCAGATCGGTTGCAGCCAGCATATGCGAAGGGGCCAATTTCGAAGCCGACTACGTTATCTTCTGCAATGGACCCAGTTGGAGCAACAACGCCGCCTCGTCGATTCCGGCGCTGGAGACCACCGTTCAGAACTGCATGAAGTTGGCCGAGAACAAGAAACTCGAGTCCATCTGTCTACCCTCGATTGGCAGTGGAGTGTCAGTTTCCTTCTACAACCTTCTTTTGTAGGATAGAAGGTGCCAGTGAGAATAATTTCAGAGGCGGCTTTCCGAAACAAACTGCAGCCCAGAGCATTCTGCGCGCCATGGCCGCCTACTACAGACAGAAACCGAATTCAGCTCTCAGTCAGATCTACTTTGACTTGTACGACCAGGAAAGCATCAACGTCTACGTGACTGAGCTGGCTCGCATGCAGGAATAGAAAGGCCGCTAGTTGGTAGATTGTATGTTGCTGTCTCTGTTCTGTTCTGTTCTAGTTCAGCTCCAGTCCTAGTACGTACTAGGTGTTGTGTGTAGTAAATAGGGATGGACGCAGCTGTAGCCAAGCATCGCCTTTTGCTGCCACCGCTTTTATCTTACACAGCACATTCTGTTTGTGTATAGACACATCACTCAATCAATATTCAATACACAATGGTGTACAGTACACAAATTCATCTAAAGTTTGTGTTATTCATCATATTCTACTTCTTTTATGGTTGTATAGGTTTTCATGGTAGCACAACTGCGTTGCGTACATACGTACAATGCGTTTACTGTCCCGCTTTTATATTTTGCACCACCTTACCTTATCTTGTTTTCTAAACATTTATTATTTATACAATTTGTCGTTGTAGACGTTGCTCGATAGTTAGCTACAGTTATCCGACGGGATCTGTCTGTCTGTGATAGTATAAAGCTTTTTCTGTATACTATAATGACGTGTTGAGGTTTCTGCGTATAAGAATTTGATATTAAAAATTTTCTGTCTTTTTTGCACTTGTACTACTTTCTCATAATGCAGTGGAGTGGATGGAAAAGACTGCAATAAAAAAGCTGCACCGATAATGTTCTTGTTCTCGAACAATCAATCGCCTTCACTTCCTCAGCTAACAGTATTTCCGGACAGCAATTTGCGGACAACCTTTGGCATTTTAGCACAATTTGAGGCAAAAAAGTGACTTGTTTACATAAACTAAACTTAAATTCCAGGTTGGCACTTGAGTAAAAACTTAATACATACTGTACGTACTATATATCTGGGCCACGTTTTGTTGGAATGCACCGTTCATCTGTCCAAGAGACATGCACATGCAGTCCGTGGTGGAGATGCCTATTGAGATCCGATATATCAGATAGTAAAAGTGGCTTGACTGTATGTAATGCGGCAGCAGAGATGACTAATAAAGATTTGCTGCTGCGGCAGTGCGCGCGCGTACATGAACGCCACGTATGTATACATTTTTTGTTTTTACCGAATTGCGTTTATGAGCATGCGATTGCGGCCTGTGACATAGATTACATGTGGTAGCCTGTCGAATTGAATGGAACAGAGTTTTGGAAATTTTGGAGTCTGTTTTGGAAATGCATCGGTCGGAACGGAAGCACATCCAAAGTGCGTTTCTTATCAATCTTTCTTCGTTTTCTCGGTTTTTATTGTCTGTTAAATGCGTCTACTTTGTATCTATGAATAAATTGGCCGTTCGTCGTTTGTGCGCTTTTAGCCGTTCACTCTGGTTTTAACCTGGCCTAAAAATGCGTTCACCACAGCAACGAACGGCTACATTGACTTTCAAATTGGCCGCTTTCAAGCAACAGCCCACAACAGAATATATGGCTTCGTGTCTAGTGTCTGATGCAAATTATTTATCCGCTACTACAATTATTATTATTACTAATAATATAAAACGTTGTTGTTGCGTGTGCTCCTCAGGTGGTGTCTATACAGTGAGGTGAGTGCACGCATTTATGCTTTCTTTCGCTTGATTTCATTTCAAGTGCGCTGACGGAGGCACTCAAAAATGTAACTCTTAGGTTAAACGTTAGACGGTCCTCCAAATTATGAAAGCACGATGACACACCCAATATTTTAGAGTTGAAGATGTCAACCAAAGACGATTTGCAGACGCTCATTGACAGTTCAAGCAAGAAAAATCTTGAACCAAGTACCTATACCAACGGCTAGTTTCTGTCGCCAGATCATCAATGATCTAGTATGTATAGTACAGAACAGACGAGTTATTTTAGAAATGTCAAGTTCAACGACAGTTGGCTGGAAACTGCGGTTGTGCATTTGTGCGTGGTTCTCCATTCAAAATACAGTTCACATTCTACTGACACGATACGTGCGCTCTCGAAAGGTGCCTCAACTCTTTCTATCGTCCGTGGCCGTTGCTTACCTGGAGACGTTCAAATTACTGTTGTGTTTGGCCATTGTCACATGTCAACAGAGAAGTTTTCTCAGGTTTGCCTGAATCTGTTTATCTAGCAGTCCAGCCTCTTTGTGACTATATGAATGGAGCAACCATTGGCCTCCTACCAACAAACAAACAGTTACCTTTTTTGAATTGATTGCTTTGCAGGATGTGCAGTATAGTGTGGTCTACAGTATTTTTGCACCCGAAGGACACACTATTAGTGGCTGTACCGTCTTTTGTCTACGTCCTCTACAACATTCTCAGTCTTGTGGCTGCAACACACATGGACGCTGCTACCATGGCTGTAAGCTCTGGCATCATGTTTGAGCGTTGACATATTTCTTTTCACTTTATTCTTATCGAGAATGTAGTGTATTATTTATCTATTATCTGCCATGTTTCGCTCTTATTTTCCGCTAAAATAGGTTAAGCTATTCTGAGCTCATTTACGACTAATCTATTTAGGCATCATTCTTTAACTTTAACTTTATCAACACGAAAATAAGGTTGTTAAAAAAATCATAACTTTTTACAAAATTCTTCCTAAAATTCTTCAGGGGGTAGCGGCTGCCTGAGGATGGTAAACCCTGTGCCCGTCTGGAAGTCCTGCTAGACAATATTATTTACAGGTTACCTCTCAACTGAAGCTATTGACTACAGCCATGTTTGCGGTCTTGTTACTGAGCCAGCAGTTGAACAAGTATCAATGGCTGAGTCTGTCGCTGCAGTTTGTAGGCGTCTCGATCATTCAGTGGTTCCAGTCAGGCCACATTTCCTCTGCCGCCACCTTTTTCTCTTCGTCTGCCTTCATCGGCTTGGCAGCCATGTTGGGCGGCTGCGTTGCGTCTGCATTCGGAGGCGTTTATTTCGAGAAAGTGCTGAAGACCGGCCAGGTGACTGTGTGGCTTTGTAATGTACAGTTGTCGGTCTGCGCCATTCCTTTGAGTGTGACGACGGCCCTTCTGAAAGACGGTCAGACCATCATGCAGCACGGTCACTTGATCGGCTTCGACTGGCTGGTTTGGGTGGCCGTTCTCTGGTCGGCAATCGGCGGCTTGAGTGTGGCAGCTGTGATCAAGTATGCCGACAACATCGTCAAGAACTTTGCCGCCACTGTGGCCATCATTCTGAGCACGACGTTTTCTGTCATTTTCTTGCACTTTCATTTGTCACCCGCCTTTTGTATCGGTTCTTTAATGGTCGTTGGCTCTATATTCATGTACAGACTCAAGGCTGACAAGTAGCACAAAACTACTGATCCAGTGTAAACGTGCGAATAGCAAAGTGCTTGTTTTATGGAAAAATGCTATGCAAATAAAATTAATAACTGTCAGAACTTGTTGTGTGACTGGTTCATTGATGGCTTCAACCGAATTGCTGGAAGAAAAGCTTGTATTCGAAGAACAAAATTCAGCCGCAAAGCCCCCAGACAGTACGTAAAGCTTTCAGTTTATACTGCGTATACCGTACAACTTGTTGATGCAGCGCAGCCACTTTCAGAAGCTAAGAAAGCAGACCAGTCTGATTCTCCCGATGTACACGACGCACCAACTAACTGGAAGCTTCGTCTGGCAGTCTGCGCTTGGTTTTCTTTGCAGAACACCGTCCACATTCTTTTACTGAGATACGTGCGCTCAAGAAAAGTCCCACGTCTTTTTCTGTCGTCTGTCGCTGTCGTCTATATAGAACTCGCAAAGTTGATGATGTGTCTTGTCATAGTTTCTTTTGAGCAAAACGGTTTCCTCAAGTAAGCGTACGTATGTACAGTCTTCCCAAACCATGCACATTATTTTTCAATTCAGTGCATGCATAGATACCTACTGTACATATGTACTTTTCAGTATGTGTTCCCATGTATTGAAAATGGTGTTTGGTCGGCCGAAGGATACACTACTTGTGTCAGTGCCCTCACTTGTCTACGTTGCCTATGACATTCTGACTTTTCTGGCCGCAACTAACATGGATGCCGCTACCATAGCTGTGAGTTCAATTATCTACTGCGATTTGTTCAATTTCAAACTATAATCAAGCATTATTATCTTCTTGATTTATTGTTTAGGTCACTTCCCAACTGAAGATCTTCACCACAGCCATGTTTGCCGTCACTTTGCTCAATCAACAATTGAACAAGTGGCAGTGGCTGAGTCTGGTCTTGCAATTTGTCGGCATCTCTTCAATCCAGTACTTCCAAGCCCCTCAGCAATCCTCGACCAGTTTACTTTCCTCTAAAGCTTTCATTGGTCTCTCGGCCATGGTGGCCAGCTGTGTGGCGTCCGGGTTTGCCGGTGTCTATTTGGAGAAACTGCTTAAGACAGGTCAAGTGTCAGTTTGGCTGCGGAATGTACAGCTGGCCTTGTGCGCTCTCCCACTCAGCGTGCTGACGGCTGGAATCAAAGACGGTGGTGCGATAAAGCAGCACGGTCATTTGGCTGGGTTCGACGCACTGGTTTGGCTGACAGTCTTCTGGTACGCTCTAGGCGGATTGAGTGTGGCTGCGGTGATAAAATACGCCGACAACATTGTTAAAAATTTTGCTGCTGCTCTGTCTATCGTTCTCAGTACGATCTTTGCCATACTGTTCATGCAGTTTCATTTGTCTGTCGCTTTTGTTCTGGGCTCAGCTATGGTTGTTGGCTCAATTTTCCTCTACAGAATCAAGTAAAAAGTCAGACATTGGTCACGATCACTGAGTTAGAGTCCTGTCGTTCCACTTCCTTCGTCCAACTGCGCGCTCGGCGTCTGGCATTGCCCAGAATAGATCGGTCCACTCTACACGGCGTTTTGGCGCTGAAAGTGCGCTTGAACGTGCTCTCGAGCAGGCGTGGCGCGAAATAGTCGAAGCGCGGAGTAGCGTTGGTCGGCGCCCGACGCGTGCGTTGACGCAACACGGCCGATCTAAGCTGATCGTTCAGTAGAGCGTAGAGGATCGGGTTCCAGCAGGTCGAGGTGATCGCGACGAAGTGGATTGCTATTCCGTAGAAGTATTCTTGGTCGATGATAAACTGTGGGAGGCGACCAAAATCGCGAACAACGTGAAAGGAGACCTGAGGAAACCAGCAAACTGCGAACACCACTACCATGGCGATTAGCATATGGTTGGTTTTCTTGCGCCGACTCAGTCGTTGTTCACAACTGGTCTGTTGAGGTACTCTGCGAAAAGAGTTTCTGGTCCGTCTCTGCACACTGGGGCTAAATACTGCGGTGCTCTGAAATTGCAGGGTTTTTTCAAATAGACTGTCCGCAACGCTCAGTCAGCTAATACCTTGGCGTATTCCTTATAGATGTTGGCGTAGCAAAAGCAAATAATGCCTAATGGCAGTGCAAACTGCAGACACAGAACAGCCACTCCGTAGAGCATCCGGAAGACGGGTTCGATCCAGAATTCCAGACAAAATTCACCGCAGAACGGCGTTGCATTTTCCGACGGCGCATAGATGACCAATTGTTGATTGACAAACACCGGCAGTGTGGCAGTAAACGCCCAGCACCAGATTATTAGTAGAATTTTGAACGCGTTTAGGGGAGCGATCGGACTTTTGTCTCTGTGCACAATCAGTATGTACCGGTCCAGAGCTATCGCTGCCAATGTGTAAGTCGAAATCCAGGTTGCTGATCCCTGAATACTATTCGAATTTTAATTGTTATAGTACCGTACTACTAACTTAGGAGACATAGGTTTTTGTAGTTCAAAATCAAATCCCTGCCTTTCCTTCCTTCAAAAGCAGATACGTACAGTAGGTAATTAAAATTTGTATTCTAAAACAGAAAATTACCTGAACTAGGGGCACAATCTTGCACAGCAGAGGACCAAACGTCCACATTTTGTTTAGCGCCATAATAGGCGTGATTGTGCCAGAAACAAGCGATACGCAGGTGTCGGAAAAGGACAAATTCACCAAGAACATATTTCGCACCGTATGCAAACTGCGGTGTCTGGCTACAGTATAAACTACGCACAGATTTCCAGCCACTGCCAGTATAATGACCACTCCATACAAGAAGAACAGAACTGTGCGCGTTAGAGACAGAGCGGTCCAATCGTCTACCAGCACAGTCTGAATGTGAACGCAGTTTCGCATGACTGCAGAAGGAAGGCTGAGCAAGGACAAGGATGGGTCGGCCGGGAGAGGAGGGTTGCTGTTCATGACAAGCTAAAAATTGGGGTCGACGGGGGTCTGTGCGTGCCGTTGTTGTGGCAAATTAGCCTCAACTCATTGATCAAGCTCATGATATTTGTTTGCAGCGGCAACAGCGCTGCGCTGCCGGCCAACTCGATATAATTACGGTTTTTTGCCCGAAAATCGGAATCGCTTGCCACAAGCACACACCCAGCAACAGCTTTCGCCATAAACCAGTCTACGGTTGCAGGAATAAAGCCATCGGTTATTTTGGACGCAGCTTTACGGCGCAATAATTCAACGAAATTAAACACCGCCGGACCGAGCAGTCAGTCGGCTGTGGTTAAAAGACTTCGATGCAAGCAAAGTGCTGGCCGCGAGAAAATCGCCGGAACGTCTAATGCAGGGCGAGACCGGACTCAAATTTCTTACACACAGCACTGGAGCTGCTGTCCTTTTCAAGAAATTTAGCCTAAATTTTACAATCAAAGAGCTTTTTCCATTCACCTAGAGATTTTAGGTCTGGATTTACAAAATAGCTAATAGCGAGCCTGCAAACAGCCAGTCCTTCTGCTGTCCAATTTTCAAAAGTGCACAGAGCGTTTAGTTCATGTTGTCCAGTGTCAGACGGAATTGCGGCTACCCTAACTGATGGCATTTTATTAATCTAGTTATTACAGCATGCTCCTTGCACATTATGAAAGCAGACAGAATACTTATAGGCCATTAAGCTGTGCGGCGATTAATAAAATCCGTTGCCGCCGGTCTATACTTTCCTGAAGCCCTTCCGTATTTTCTATGAGAGAGATGCTGGAGTGGGAAGTTACATGTAAAGCATAAAGCAGTGCAGTATGTGGAAAAAATCAGCTAGAACTAAAACATTTCCGGTTCCGGCACTAATCTAGAAAGCAACCATTAGCAAATCCCAGAGTGAAACTGACGAAAAATCGAATATTCGAGATTTTCTGAAAATACGTAATGTCAAACCTGATACATATAGGTGCCAAGGCATTGTACAGGTTTTCCCAAAGAACGGGAATTTACTTGCAGCTTTAGTTTACCCAAACGGACATTTTAGCTTCTGGACTCACATGAAAGAGCTCGCCATGACCGATCGATAGGTTGGTCGCCTGCCAAGAGCAAACCCCTGAGCCGGGTACTGCAACAATCTGTAGTGAGCAAGTTCAGGACAGTGCAATTTCCTTCTGCTTTTCAGTTTTAATGGTTTTATCAAGTTATATATTCTTGCTTTTATCATGGCTTTTGCCTCAAATTCGGAATGGAAACTGTACTCTAAGTTTGGAGAAAGCTCAGCGTTCCTCCAGTAACCATGATTCAAGAGCTGAAAGCTAGGAAGCGGCTAGAAGAGGCGCCAAGCACACTTACAGACATTCTCCAACTGACGTTAAGCCGCTTTGAAAAACTGTATGCACTTGTAGGCTTGGGTTTTGCTTGGTGCTTCCTCATTAAGTATAGCATTCAGCTCTTGAACAATGGTTAGTAGAGGAACGCTGAGCTTTCTGCAAACTTAGACTACACTTTCCATCTCGAATTTGAGGCAAAAGCCATGATCGAACCATAAAAAAAGCTGAAAAAGAGAAGGGAATCGCAGCGTGCTGAACTTGCTCACTTCAGACTGTCACAGTACGCGACTCAGTGCAGTGGTTTGTTCTTGGCCGGCGACCAACCGATCGATCGGCCAATGGCGGCCTCTTCGATGTAAGACAAAAAGCTAAAAGATCCGTTTGCGTAAACTAAAGCTGGAAGCAAATTTCTGTTTTTTGGGACAACCTGTATAAGTACTGACTGTTATTCTTAAGTATTGTTGATCTTGAAGAATGTAAAGGATTATTTTAAAAATCATTTGCTGTCGGATCAAGTCGAGCGCCGAATAACAGCAATTAGCATTAGCATCTTTTTAACTGCTTGCCTTGGACATGAAAAAGCTCGATATATTTACGGTTAAACTTATTAGCAACGATTGTCAGTTTTTCTACCGTTTGCCCTGCACGTGAAAAAGAATAGACTCGATTTATTTATGGTCGAGAGCAGCTGATGACCTGTGCGGCAACAATGCGTGCCGATAAAGCGCAAACTTGTCCGATTATTTTCAGTCTGTTATTTGCGTTTCCGTTCTCATTAGGCTATAGGCTGATTCCACCCCCGCTCTTTCACTCTAACTGATCATGAGCTCGACGTTGCTAACGCTTGCGCTCTTCAACGTATTTGCCCTAATCGGTGAGTTTCCTTTCTGCCAGTTTCAGTTTCTTTGAGACCTGTCGTGCATTTGTAGACCATGCCAAAGCCGACAACTGCAAATGCCCTCCGGCTGAATACGAAGGAATTGAGCGTACAGTACTGTCGCCCAATTACCCGGCCGATATCGCACCTTGCCAACGCAAGAAATGCTACTTCAAGTTTACAGTGCCGGCTGGAAAGCTGATCCAGTGGGAGCTGCTCGAAGCTCGGTATTTCGTAAGAGAAGCAGGAAACTTGGTTGTTCAATTGTTTTACTTTCAGTACTGTCAACGGTTACCAACCGCCATATTTGTCTACCACTGAAAACAGCGAAATGATTATTCGCATGGAGGATGAAAGAGTTTTAGCCTTTAGAGGAAGATTCACTGCTGTTGGAGAATCAGGTATCAGGCATGTCTAGGGTACAGAAGAGTAGAACAATTTACATAGACCCCAACCAAGCCACAGACCAGAAGCAGTTTTCACCAGACAAGGCAGTGGGTCCGAGTAGCACCAGTCTTAACCAAAAAGGCATCACACAGAAATTTCCTGGTGGAATAAAAGGAACGTGGAAAGTGGTGAACGGAACCTGGGTCTACATCGTGATCAACGGCTCGCAAATACCGGAATCCATGCATGGACAAACAGTGGGCAAATGGAAGTTCAACGAAAACGGAATCACTGGATGGGTGTACAACGGGTCGTGGATTCGCGCTAACATATCAGGACTGCCCTACACAGCCACGCAGAAACCAAACCCCCAAACTACACAGCCTCCGCCCAAACCAGAGTGTCAGTGTCAGAATTCCAAATTTAATGTAAACAGCGGCAGCTTTATCACTCCCGGATATTTGAAGGATGGCTATTGCAACAACATGAACTGCAGATATGAGATAACAGTAGATGAGGGCATGGGAGTGAGACTATCTTTCGAAGGTCGAACTGAAGAGTGTTGCGATTCCTTGATATTCGGACAAGACAAGTGAAGTGTCTCTTCAAACTGAATGATTCACTGAATGCAGCTTTGATTGCAGATCACTGGCGGGAGATTTGAATGAGTTTGTCGTTTACAGTCGTACAAATACTCTGAGCTTCGAGTTTCATTCGGACGGCACTGTCACCGACAAAGGCTTCATGGCCACCTTTCAAGCGGTACCTGTCAGCTCCGTGCCAGATAATTGTAAGACTGAGAACGTGCATAGTACAGTCAGGCACTTAACGCCGTTTATGGTACCGACACCATATAAGGTGCCGGTACCATATATGGTACCGGTACCGTAGGTAGTAGTACCATATATGGTACCGGCACCACATATGGTACCGTCACCATATATGGTACCCCCACCTTCGGGGCCTGTGGTGGTACCATATATGGTACCGGTACCATATAAGGTGCCGGTACCATATATGGTACCCCCACGTTCGAGGTCTGTGGTGGTACCATATATGGTACCGGTACCATATATGGCGACGGTACCATATAAGGTGCCGGTACCATATATGGTACCGGCACCATATATGGTACCCCCACCTTCGCGTTTTTCCGGTACCGGTACCATATATGGTACCACTCCGTTCTGATTTCGTACCATATATGGTGGTGGTACCATATATGGTACCGGCACCCATGGCCATGGGTAGGGGTACCATATATGGTGCCGGTACCATATATGGTGACGGTACCATATATGGTGCCGGTACCATATATGGTACCACCACAGTCGCCGAACGTGGGGGCACCATATATGGTACCGGTACCATATATGGTGACGGTACCATATATGGTACCACTACCCTCGGTACCGGTACCATATATGGTACCGGCACCTTATATGGTGTCGGTACCATAAACGGCGTAAGTGCCTGACTGTAGTAGCCGTAAAAAAACTGAACTATTTTTCATTTTAAAGTGTGGCTCGATAGAAGTGACTTGGCGCCGACTCAAACTCCAACGTCTCCGGCTTCTTCTAACCAAAGTAACTGCGCCTGTCCGGCAGAGTACTACGAAGGCACGGAAGGTGTTATTGAATCGACCAATTTTCCTGCTGATTACTGCAACAACATGGACTGCAGTTACAAAATACGTGTGCCGGTTGGCCAAAGAATTCAGCTACAGCTAGAAGGAGAGACTGAGCAGTGTTGCGACGAACTGCTGATCGGGTTTCGCTACACTGGTTTGCTTTGTGTGAAACAAAGTGTTTCTAGGCCCCAAAAACAACGATTATCTGGAAGCCTGGATGGAAAGGTGATATTCAGTGAGAGCAATGTTCTTGAACTGCAGTTTCTTAGTGATCCGTCCGTTACGCAACGCGGATTTCGTGCCACTTACGCGGCCGTATCAGGTTTAGTTTTCTATTTGATTCATATGAATTTTGGATTTCTCTGGAGCAAGCTGCACTACGCCAGCAGACGATTGTCCGAAATCGTACTACTATTCATTTTCTTCAGTTATTGAGTGCATGAATGGAGGGCGCAAGATTGAAGACAAATGCTTTTGTCCTGATCCTTACTTCGGAACTGCGTGTGAAAGTAACTTTTTATTATACACACTTTACTTAACCAATTCACTTTCAACTACATTTTTAGAGAACGGCAACAAGTGTCTCGTTTGATACGATACCATTCAGACGTAAAGTACTGGGTACTCGAATAAAACTTGAACTATGTACATGCAAAAGGAAGGAAATAAAATAATGAACACTAAGGGAAGGAACTTGCTAAGCCGCTGCGCCAGAAGGATTTGGGGACACCTGAATGGAACGATGCTGAACATTCGAGACATTTGACTTGATCGCTCCTACACTGAAAGCCGTAGCCCTATCGTTTTCCTTTCCTTTTCCAATCAACAACCCCACCGTAGTTTCTCTGACGACAGAAGAAAAACCAACCAACAGAAAAGGGTTGACAAAACTGTTGGTCATGAAAATGAAAGAATAGGCCCAAGTTCCCCACTTTCCGGTCAGACCGGCCGTCTTGAAAGCTACTTGTCCCAGCAAATACGCAAGCGAATTGATAGCGCACGGATAAAGCAGACGCTTTTCCACCGAAAACGAGCGAGATTGTTTTTCGTTAGCCTCGGGTTTGACAGCTGCACGCGAGCTCCGGAATAGGAAAACAGCTGCTAGTACGTACAGTGCCTGAGGTAGACCGACAATGATAACGGTATAAATGGACTAGAACTTTCCTGTGCCGCTCAAGTTATAATGAGTCCAATTGGCTGTGGTCATGCCGTATTGGGTTGGCTCGAAGTAGGACAAACTAAACCAGTCGACTACGAAATGCAGAAAGAGAGACTGACACAGCGCAAAGCAATAAGAAGCGGCGAGCAGACCGTAAATAAATCTGCGTTGCCTGAATTTGAACCAAATGGGAAATTTGATAGCAGCCAAACGAGACCATGCGATCAAAATATAGTGTTGACTCATGGAAAACCAGGCAAAATCGCTGTAGGTGGCCACATACAACCGAGAACTTTGGCCTAGAGGGTCGAATCTAAGAAAAATCAGGAGACCGGTCCATAAACCGAACTGTAAGAACAAAAGGCTATTGGCTATAGCTTCACTGAACAAAAACTTAAAACCGTTGTACTTCCTGGCCAACTTGAACAGGGCTATAGACACAATTCCGTAGACCAGTAGACCTAGGGTTCCGTAACACATCAGTGTTCCGCCGGCCACTATATCCTGCCAGTTTAGAGGAGCTGTCAGATTTTGGTTGTCTGCTGACATAGCCGAGAGCCAAACCAGTTACAAATCGTTGAGCCTCGATTGGTAGCCAGATGGGCAAGACTCTCATTAAAACAATACCGTCGCACAAATTATACCTGCGTTCAACTTTCGATGGCAAAGATGATAATGCCACCCTGCTAAGCAAAGTTCAACTAATTTTACCACAGCGTCAATGTAGAAAACCAACATAATAATCGATAACTGGCCTCGGTTCGATCAAAAGATCAAATGGCGAGAAATCCTCAACTCTCCTTCTACGTACGTTACTGTAGAGGGCGCGCAAAAATTGGGACAGGCAAGTTACGTACGTGGGGGTCCGCAGCGCAAATCGCAGGCAAGCATAGGCTCAGACCACGTAGGGCCAAGCTTTGGGCTTAGTAGATTTTAAAGTTTGAGACACTCATAGCATGCGGCGCTGAGCTTTTCTGACTACGCAGGCACGCGGATGTCATAAATAGCTGCACCGGGGAAATTTTGCTTTCAATCTAGTTCTGATGACCTGCGTTTGAAGGTTTCGGGGACACCTGAATCGAACGGACCCTAGTTTGCTGTACATTCGAGACATTTGACTTGGTTGCACCCATACTGAAAGCCGTAGCCCCGTCGTTTTCCTTGCCGATCAACAACTCCACCGTGGTCTCTCTAACCACCGAAGAAAAACCAACCAACAGAAAAGGGTTGACGAAACTGTTGGTCATGAAAATGAAAGAATATGCCCAAGTGCCCCACTTTCCTGTCAGACCGGCTGTTTTGAACGCCACTTCTCCAAGCAAATAAACAAGGGAATTGATAGCGCACGGCACCAGCAGACGCTTCTCTACCGACAACGAGCGCGAATCTTTCTGGTTCGCCTCGGGTTTGACTGCAGCACGAGAGCTTCTGAACAGGATGACTGCTGTCAGCACGTACAATGTCAGAGGTACACCGATAATGATAACGTGGTAAGTGTACCAGAAGTTTCCTGTGCCGCTCAAGTGATAATGAGTCCAATTTGCCGTGGTCATGCCGTACTGGGTTGGCTCAAAATAGAACATACTAAACCAGTCGATTGCGAAATGCAGAAAGAGAGACTGACCAAACGCAAAGCAATATGAAGCGATGAGCAGACCGTAAATAAAACTGGGTTTCCTGAACTTAAACCAAATGGGAAATTTAATAGCAACCAAACGAGACCAGGCAATCAAAATATAGTGTTGACTCATGGAAAACCAGGTAAAATCGCAATAGGTGGCCACATACAACCGAGAACTTTGGCCTAGAGGGTCAAATCTAAGAAAAATCAAGAGACCGGTCCACAAACCGAATTGCAAAAACAAAAGATTATTGGCGATAGCTTCGCTGAACAAAAACTTGAAGCCGTTCAACTTCTTGGCCAACTTGAAGAGCGCTACTGTCACAATTCCGTAGATGAGTAGTCCAAGAGCTCCGTAGCTCATCAGTATTCCACCAGCCGCTATATCCTGCCAGGTTAGGGGACCCGTTAGATTTTGGCTGTCAGACATACTGTAGCAGTGTCTTTCGAAAGGCCAAGCGTAACAATCCTTTTGGCAATTAGTCGTGGCCAGATGACAAGATTCTCACTGAGCCAATCTTAACACGCTTATTATACTTGGTTTAGTTTTCTGATTTATTAACTGAATACTGTAGGCCGACAGAACACGTGTCTGAATGTAAATTAGTACTGTAATGGAGTACGTAAATAGTGTTGTTAGGCTATAAAAAGCTCTTTTGAAGGCACATTTCGAAAATTTTATATTTTATTCAAAGTATGGATAGTTTGTTGGGATATGACTGAATTTAGCCTCAGATACATAGCAGTGCAGTTCTATCAATTTCATGCCTATTCTAATTCTAAAAATAGGTTTTGAAAGGCAGCAACCAGTCTGTCAGCAAGGCAGGTACTAAGAATATCTACTCTCAGGCTGCAATACTATGTTTGAACCAAAGTATCAGCTATTGTATTTAAAGTTGCTTTTGATGCATCCCTGCATTTCCTACAAGCTAAGTTTCACGTGTGGAAAAAATTTTAAAAAAATTTCATAAAGAAAGCTTTTTCTGGCATTCAAAAAATTTTTTACAACTTTAACCGTAAATTACTGTTGGAAAGTCCGGGCTTTTAAAAACAGGTTCAGGTTCAGGTCAAGTCCAAGCGCAAAATCTCAGGTTCAAGTCCAGGTTCAAGTCCGGTTTAAAAAAAACCTGGACAATAGGTTCAGGTTCAAGTCCTTTTCAAGCGTGAAATTTTACGCAAAAATTTTACCACATCGCAAAAAAACAACAAAAAAACGGCCAGCAGAGCAGGATCGCAAACGGATACAAGCAAAAACAAGACACCGTTTTCTCAATCAACCCGTTCAACAGTGCATTGTTTAACAAAGATCAACAGCCGATAGACCAAATCACGGTTAATTTTGATCAACAACTCAGATTCTAAGCTATTAGCACTTAGTCGATGACCATTCTTTGACAGAGCGATACTGGTCAAACTTGTCTTCCTAATAACTCAGTCTATGCTTAACACTAAACCTAAGCCTAAATTTTAGCCTAAGTCAAAGCCTAAGCCTGAGCTGGAACAGAAGCCTATAAGCTTAAAACCAAGCTTGTAAAGTCAGGGTGGTTGGCGGGTGGGGAACACACCTCCTCCCCGTCTAGTGGGGGTTTGTTTCCTACTACGCCGCCACAGGGTTGTATATTTTTCCGAAAAAACCTTTGCCTGTTTTTTCCGGCTTTTTTTCCGGTTTTTTTCCTAAATCGCGGAAAAAAACTCCAGCCCAAGTTCTGAGTATCCTAGACTGGTTTTATGACTCCTAACGCTTTCTAGCGCCTTCTTCAGTCTTTTCAGACCAGAAATACACGTGTTACATAGATATAAATCACGAAACAGACATGAAACAGTCCCTGACAGGCTTCATCAATAAACCCTATATGCAAATTTTCTTACAGCAGTTTGCATTTTTGTTTTATCATGCCAAATTTGGTCTTTTTTGTTGTTTTTCTAACAGTTTTGAGTCAGTATGGCCTATTATACATCGCGAAAGTCCATTTTTGGTTAGGGGCCGTCCATAAACTACGACGTTCAGAGAGGGGGGTGGGGGTACCCCGAAAAACGTCGCAGAACGTCGGAGGGGGGGGTGGGGGGTTGAGGCAAAACGTTGACGTATTTTTGGCCTTTTTTGGTAAGGTTTGACGATTGCAGAATAACCAAGAATGCAGAGAAAGTCAAACGGTTTTGACACATTTTTGTAGTTGTACAACATACAGTATGTTAGCGTGATTTGTACAGGGTGTGCAAAAAAAAACAACCCGGCAGATTTTTTACTGTAGCAACCGTAAATCCCAACCGATTTGAATAAATATTTTTTGAATGAAAGACAAAGAAATTATCGATTGGTAGAGTTTTCATTAAGATGCTCTGCTTGGTTCTCGAGATTTGCCCTCAAATTTGAAACACTGATTTTGGCAATGAACAAGAGTGATTAAAACAACCCAGCAGATATTTTACTGTGGCAACCGCAAATCTCAACCGATTTGAATGACTCTTTTTTAACTGAAAGTTAAATAAATTCTTGAAAGATTGGTGAAGCTAACTGGTAAATACGTATGTGCACAGGCATAAATTTTTCTATTATTCATTTGTGATTACGCAGTCAGAAAAGCAGCTTCAGATTTTGAACGAAAATTCGAAAATTTTATTTCGGGGGGGGGGGGGGGGTTTCCTCCCAAACGTCGTAATTTTTATGGGGGGGGATGATGAAAACGTCGGTAAGCGTGGGGGGGGGGGGGGGGGTGCAAAAATTTGAATTTTTGAACGTCGTAGTTTATGGACGGCCCCTTAGAAAAATGACATAAATTAGCTATTTTTAGCTTGAGTTTTTTTTCGGAAAAAAAACGGAAAAAACACCGAAAAAAAACACACCTCACAACCCTGCGCCGCCAAGTGATACTGTAACAACAATTCATCCATTTCAGCAAAGTTGTATGTCACGCATGTCGCAAACAATGGATGGCACAAATTTAAATGGCACAAAATAGCAAGCAAACATGCAAATGCACAGACTGCCATACAAATTCAGCAGGTAATACAGGAAAAATCTGTTATTGAAGTAGGGAATTCTGACATTTAAAATATATGTACTGTTTTGAACCTGAAAATCAAGTCCATATTTAAGATTCAGGTTCAAGTCCGGCTCAAATAATATAGGTTCAGGTTCAGGTTCAAGTCCTCAAATTTCAGGTTAAAGACTTATTAATAAGTCAAGGTTCAGGTCGGACTTGCCAACAGTACCGTAAATCCGGCCACACTTTTTTGTTTATTAGTTTTACAATGTTTTAAAGTGAAACTAAAATCATCGGCTCAATCAACCATGGAAACTTTTTCTTACCATAGGCTCACAAGACAATTCAGTTAGGATGTCTCCGTATTGCCTTTTTTTACTGAGTGCCACGGCAACGGCGTAAATACGGAAATGCTACCCCGACAAACTGCTCCATGTTATCATTTTTGGGACACCCTGTTGTATTTTTCATTAGAAAATAGAAAAACTACGGTAAAGTTAGGCTATATAAAAGCAAGCGAGTTGGAAGAAGAAAATCATACTATTATTTTCTTATTTTGTTTAAATCTTACGATGTTGACTTCAAATGCGTAGTATGTACATTGGAGTCCTATACATTTCGATTGCTCGGTTGTCATGGCAACTTTGAGTCTGCGGCAACGCATAACGTACTACATCACCATTCCTACTAGACCTGTCGCAGCTGGCTGGCCTGCCAGCGCAAATAATGAAAGTTTAGAGGCCGCACAGCCGGTGCATCTCGTCGTCGTGTGTATACATATGCAATGGATGATGGGGCGTCCATAGACGAAGAAAGTAGTGTACCTTTTCTGAATGAACGGTCTTCACCCTTGGAGTCAGATCAGGGATACGCGAAGCCATGGCTGACGGGTATCCAGCGCCCAAGAACGCCATCACGATTGCTTATCGCAATTTTGCTCACTTGCTGCGGAACCTCGCTGCCATTTGGATTCGCTCTGGCGGTTATAAATCTGCCTCAGAAGATTTTCGAAAACTTTGTCAATGAGTCCTACTTGGCGCATGGTGACGTCTACCTGAATGCCTCTGAACTAAATGCTCTTTGGTCTTTCATTGTCGCTTCGTTTACGCTTGGAGGCGCCATCGGTGGCTTGATTGGGTCACCTTTGGCTGAGAAAATTGGCAGAAAATGGGGCTTGCTTTGTACTGCAGTTATAACCATCCTTGGTTCAGTTTTGGCCAGTTTATCCTACACTACAAACTCATATGAAATGTTCACGATTGGACGCACTGTGACAGGGCTGAGCAGTGGAATCGGTTCCACGCTGCTTAGCATTTACTTGTCTGAAATTTCGCCAGTTATGCTACGCGGGTTTTCCGGCGGTTTTCAAGAAATTTTCATTGTCTTCGGCAAGCTGTTAGCTCAAGTCGTGTCACTGCCCGTATTTTTGGGCTCCAAACACTTGTGGCCGTATTTGGTAGGCCTGCCCTGCATTAATGGCGTGCTGATCCTAATCTCCTTGCCGTTTCTGCCCAAAACTCCCAAATACATTCGATCCAAACGGCCAAGCGACGATGATAATACCACCCTGCTCAAGTCAATTCGATTTTACCATGGATCGCGAGCGCCAGTATCCCAAACCATCGATCAGTTCGATAGAGAACTGGCCCTGGTTCGATCAGAAATCAGCTGGCGAGAAATTCTCAAGTCTCCCATATTCCGCAAATGTCTAACCATGGCAGTTGCGATTCGCGCCGCCCAGGAACTGACGGGGATAACTGCCATCGCCAACTTTTCAACAGAAATCTTCAAGAATCTCCAGTTCAACGACAGCTTCGCCATGTACAACAGCATCGGTCTGGCAGCGGTCGGCACCGTAATCACGAGTTTTGCTGTTTTCCTCGTCGAACACTTGGGTAGACGACCGTTGCTGGTCTATGGGCTGTTGGGGACGCTTCTGTGCGATCTTGTTTTTATGGTGTCAGCTGTGATTGTAGACTATCGTCCAGAGGCAGAGTGGGCCAGTTACCTCTGTCTGATTGTGTTCTACGTGCATGTCTTCATATTTAGCATAGGACCAGGACCAGTTGGATGGTTGATAGTGCCAGAATTGGTTCCGCAAGCTGCCCGTTCGAGCGTCACCAGTGTCGGTGTCTTCGTCAACTGGACGTCTAATCTGCTTGTCACAGCTGCCTTCTTACCGCTCAGAAATGCGTGCGGAAATTTCAGCTTTCTCTTGTTTGTAGCACCGCTGGCAGTGCTGACTGCCTACTTGCTTGTGAAACTGCCAGAGACTAAGAACAAGCCGGTCGATCAGATTGTGCTCGAGATGGTGCACGGAAGAAGCGCAGTTGCTCTTGTAGAACCGCCGTCCCCAACTGAAAGTCACTACCGTACCTTTGATTGACCTGCAGTACACTTCCCATTCGTGACCACATCTGACATTCTCTGATGTGTGGACGCAAGCTGGCTAGCGAGCACCGCACAGATATGTAGAGTAGCAGAGGCAAACAGAGAAAGTTTATTTGACAACTTTTACGTTGGGAAAATCACATTGCCGGCATAATCGATTAAGTTCAATTGGTCGCAATTGACGGAACGCTTGGCGATCGGTTCCACTTGTTTTCTCCTCTACTCAACTGGTTGCGATGCGAACTCAATTGGTCACCTTGGTACGTATGTACTTGTACATATAGACTCAGACCAAGCAGACTGAACAAACGGATCTGAGAAAGCAGTCTTCATGAAAGATATACCGAAAGAACGATGAATATAGTGCAGAGAAAGTAAAGCTACATAACTAAAGAGTGCTCAAACTAGCAGGCAGCTGTTTGCATTTCAGCAAATAGCGAAACCCCAGGCTGATTTCCTTGTGTCGTTTCCAGTAAATCGGCAAGTTGAAACTGCAGTTGAGGCTGTAGAGGAGTACAGACATTTGCCGTAATGCAAGCGCCAGAGTAGACTGCGGCAGCGTCTTCAAAAGAATTATATTGAGCAGTCGGGGCGTCAAAAAGAACAAGCAAGTAAAGGAGCACGATATGCCTACTGAAACGGTCATTTTTCTCTGACTCTTCAGATGCGCTGCTTTCGCGCCTTCATTATCTGGCATCACTCTGTTCATGTGAGCTGTGTAGGACAGTAAACCTAAGCCAAAGAGCAGGGTCGAGACAAGACCAGTCAAAAGATGGGCTCCATTCCAAATTTGGAATGCTCTAGGGGTGAGAACAGAAGCGACAATGCAGAAAGTTGTATATCGGAGCGGGCTACACCAGCTGGTAACTAAAATTACAGCCGACTCGGTGAAAACAAAAAGCAGAGCAGCTAAGGCCATGCACCAAACGTATGAAGTGCCAAGACCAAGATGGAATAGAGGCCTTTTAATAGAAATTAGCCTATCTATGCTCTGAATGAGCAGAGCAAAGACTTGGGCATGCGACCAGAACACTGCAAGAGCGATATTCGGATATAAGAGTAAGCATTCTCTGTGGGTGAAGAATGCTGAGCGCTCAGTAAACAAGTGATAGTAGAAATGAGTGATGCTGGAGAGCCATATGCACATGCCAAACATGCAGTCAGCCAGTGCTACACACAGGATAACGACGAATTCTTTACGTTCGGCCAGTCTGCGGTGGAACAGTATGATGAGAAGGAGAACCAGATTGCTCAGCAGCACTGTGGAGCCTTGAAAAAATAAAACAAAAAATACACGTGTATTCGGCTGTGGCGCAGTGGTGAAGTTAGAGGAATTCATCTCTGTTCCGCTTTGAATAGCTTACAAATGAGTTGGGTTACTTGTTGACTTGGTTGGTTGCTACGGTGGCATCGAAATTACTACTATTATCACAATTATCCTTGCAAGGAAGGAAAGGTCGTTCTGTCTGATTGCATAAAACAACAATAAATTGCTCTCACAGTGACAATTAAGCCACCGAACAGTTAAATATA